>JAQGBY010006032.1:0-13706 GCA_034698785.1 Mycogona germanica
GCCCGCGCCGGGAATCGAACCCGGGACCGCCGAAACCACAGCTAGTTACTAAACCAACTGGGCCACGACGAGTCGTATTTGAAACCGACAAACAATAAAACAGTGCCAAACTTGAAAATAAATTACATCTAGGGGGAAATATATAGAGGAAAGAGGCAGCCTTGGAATCTGGGAGCATGCACTTCATTGCATGCCAACAAAGAGATAGGTACAAAGATGGACCTAAATGTCGCCAAGGTACGGGATGAAATGGCGGATTCTCAGACGCTAGCTTCGGGGGATCTGGCTGCGAGCTCTGACCCTCTGAGGATAATATGGGTAAATCGTCACCTAGAAGCGACCGAGGCGGAAACCACGTCAACCACATTCGAACACGATTCCGACAATGGAACATTATCGCAGAATAAGGCATAAAAAAATGTCAATTGTAATAAAGCGACCACTATCCCATTTTCAGATAATTAAGCTAACCTATACCCATCTAAAATGTTATACAGGGTGGCGGAGACCAAATGACCACATTTGTAAAAGGCGTGGTTTGGGGTGCGTAGGTAGGGGAAGGTCGTTCAACCCCTCATTCTGTAGCCTAATGTGGTAAGTTTAGTTACCATAACCCGTTGAAGCGCTTAACATCGTTCGTTCGCCGTGGAGTCGTTTTTTCGTAATAATGACTGTTTTGCGGCCACACGGCGCGCATTCCGGGCACATTTCAACCTCGCTCCGCGTACAATTCTCCCGAACAATCGTTCGATTTCTAAGTAAGTTGAACATTTTCGTCAACACGGTACTGTTGTCCCAAGGACCCCTCTACAGAGTGTACCCTCTGCGGTGATCGTTCATTAGCTACAAATTGTGATTTTTTTCATCCAGATATCTCGAAAATTAAAGGTATGTCGTCCATTTAAAATGTGGTCATTCGGTCTTCGCCACCCTGTATTATAATTTTATTTTTTATTTGTGCCTCTTCAAACGTAAAAGCAAATTTTTTTCAATTCAAATCTAAAAAACATAGAAACTTATTGCATTTCGAATTAATTATACATCAACTACACTAATAAGTTGACACAAAAGGGTAAATCTGAGTAATGACAGAATTAGTTAAGCTTGACAACAGATACTCTGTAAGAGCATTATATAAATATATCCTTAAGGCGAAACAAATTCACACTTTGAACAAACAATTTGACCCCATTGTGTTGTAGCCAAACTCACCTAGTCGGTACATGGCTGCCTTGGCTAACTGCAGATAGCGCTCGTCGATATCCAGTGGAAGCGTAACGTCCGGCAATCGCGCAGACACCTGCTCCGGCACAGTCATTCGCGGTGGCATACTCATGCTCACGTGGTGTTCGGGCGGCAGCGGCAACGACGACGGTTGGTTGGCGGGTGGCTGCCCACCACCTTCGGGCCTGGACGCTCCGAACATGCTCTGGCGGGCGACCATCTCTTTTTGCCAGTCGTCACCACTGCTCTGGTCCAGCTCTCCGCCACCACCACCGCCCATCCAACCAGGTGGTGCAGCTCCGGGCGGACCACCCATGTGGACGCCCTGTGGTGGCGGCATCATGCCGAACGTCATGGCGGACATCTCTCGTTCCCAGTCCTCCTGGGGCATGTCGCCAGGCCCTGGACCTTCATGAGAACCTGGATGGGGCATACCTCCACCGAACGGACCAAAGGGACCGTTGGGTGGAATGGGCATTCGTTCGCCATAGAACATGTGGGGTCTATCGGAAGAAAAAATATATATCGCCAATTAATTTTGATAAACAATGACAAAACTAAAGTAAAATCTATAAGTACGATACGCCGCCATGATTCAGAGCCTGACTTTTAACTATTTCAGACGCGAGCTCTCTCCAATCCGGCCCTAGCGCCACAAAGCGTACATACCCGCCTGGCGGCTGCTGCATTTGATTGAACCGCATGCCCGGTGGTCTCACGTCAATCTCGAACAGCGACGGGATCTTGCCCTGTCCGGGACCGAACTCGAGCTGGAGGTGGGGAGGCTGACCATGTGGCTCTCCATGCTGTCCATGAGGAGGTGGTCCTTGGTGTGGCTGCTGACCGTGCGGTAGTGGACCGTGGGGCGACTGCTGCCCATGATGAGGTGGCCCGTGGTTTGGTTGCTGACCATGAGGCGGTGGCCCATGCGGTGGTTGTTGGTTATGAGGAGGTGGCCCATGTGGTGACTGTTGGCCATGAGGTCCGTGGGGCATTTGCTGACCATGAGGTCCGTGGGGCAATTGCTGGCCATGAGGTCCGTGGGGCAATTGCTGACCATGAGGTCCGTGGGGCAATTGCTGACCATGAGGTCCGTGGGGGAGTTGTTGGCCATAAGGTCCGTGGGGCAGTTGCTGACCATGAGGTCCGTGGGGCAGTTGCTGACCATGAGGTCCGTGGGGCAGTTGCTGACCATGAGGCCCTTGGGGCATTTGCTGATCATGAGGTCCTTGGGGCATTTGCTGATCATGAGGTCCTTGGGGCAGTTGCTGACCATAGAATGGCTGCCCATGAGGAAGCGGTCCATGGGGTGCCTGTTGACCATGATGGGGTTGTCCATTGTTTAGCAGTCCGTGGGGCAGTGGTGGCCCATGGTTGGGCTGGCCATGTAAGTGTTGTCCGTGAGGTGGCTGCCCATGGTTGGGCTGTCCATGAGGGGGTGAGCCCAGAAGGCTGGGCCGTAAGCCAGGGGAGTCACATGAGTCGGGAGAGGACCGGTCCTCTTTAGTAAGATACTGCAAAATATAAACGAACCGAGAATTAATGGCACATATACGAGTAAATCTAGATTTTAAAAAACTGAAGAAAAAACCATTAATGAAAAATAAGTGACATTGTCTATGGAAGATGATTCGATGCAAATAGAAGGCACACTAATTAGTTGACAACATATTTGTCGAATACTTAAATAATTGAGCAAAACCTTACCTACTCGATATCGATTCTTTTGATCACAAATCGCGAATTGTGTAATTTATTTTTGAATTTCATGTGTTTGAAACAATTATGTTAAAATGGACCGCAAGTTTAACAAAAAATTGAATGTAGGAACTGAAGCAAAAATATTTTTAATTGAAAATTAAACCGAATCGAACCGGTTAAGAGTGCCAATGAGTGTTTATTAAATGATGCTTACCCTGTCCAGGATCTTCCTGCCTTCTTCGGTCAGAGGTTCGTGAGAGAACTTGCAATTATCATCGGCGTAGCACTTGGCACCTGTGTGGAAAAACTTGCAGGGAAAATCCTGTACAAAAAAAGCGAGTCAAGGAGAAACTACTTCTTCGCTTGTTATCACTTATTCACTCGTTTGAAGAGGACACAAGTCCCATTATTGGTCTTGAAAGTAAGCATTAATAATCAAAATACTCAACCCTTTTTTCAATGTCTAACGCAACATCAAAATGGTATAACTTTAAAATGAAATTAATAAATGGTGTTTTTCATTTCATTCATAATCAAGAAATTATCCGGTTACAACAACACTTTGAAGAAAAAAAGGATATTGTGCATGAAGAGGCAGATTTCGCTTTTGGCGCAGAATCCATTCAAATAAAACTTGCAGAGGCTCATTTTCTTGGGAATCTCAACGTCATGGGAGTAGGTGCAATCTTTGCCCTGAAAATGGAAGATTAAAAAAATTTATAGATAAAAAATAAATTTTAAAAATACAGGTTAAAAAATATGGAACTAAAACAAAAAAGAAAATTCCCTACCTTTGAGCATTTGCCCTCTAAATAGAAACGGCAGATGAGTCGTGGTTTCTGAGGTTTCTGTTCCTTCCGCAGCTTGTTCATTCCGCGCGGACCGCCCTTTTCAAACGGCTTGCGCTTCTTCATGGCTTTCCTCAAATTTTTCTTCCAAGGACCTCCTTAAAGACGAGAAAGAAAACCTCAATTTAGTTAGTTCTTACAATTCCATAAATGTCACAAAATATACAGCCTAAATTTAAAAGAATTTTATTTTTCCCCCCTGAGAGCTTTTATCTATAGCACGATATAAATTAACTGAAGCGAGTTTTATTTGTTATGCTCACTCGGTGGTCTGTTTGCGCCCTTTCGGCCGGGTGGTATGTGGTCCATGTTGCCTATCTCGCCGGAAAAATTGGTAAGCATCTTCCCGCCTGCTTGACCGTCGAACTGGTCGTCACTGCTCTCGTAGGGACTGTCGTACAGGCCGGGCGGAGACGGAGAACGGGTGGGTGACCTGCAACAAAATTACATATTCCCTTTAGCATCAGAATAGTTATAATTTGTATTTCTCACATCGCCTGGAGATTCGTGTATATTGCGTCAGATACTTGCAATTATTACAATCTGGACATTTTTTGTGGATATTCTTACTTCAATCGTCAATGTTTAGAATAATTATTAGTTTACCTCTTGGGGCCCGATTTCTCTTGAACGACGGTCGGTGGTCTTAGCAACAGCTGGGATGATTGCTGTTGAGGTGGGCGGGGTACTCGAACCCCAAGAGCGGTGAAGTTGGCCCCAACACCGCCACCGCTGCCACCACCCTGCTGCTTCAGTCCAGGGAAGGAGCCGGCCCAGTCGTCCTCAATGCGATCATGGTCCACGTAGTTGGCCCGCTTCTTTACTTTCTGATGATGAAATTACGAGCAAATTCACAATTCAACATTCAAATCTGTCTACCCTGATACCCCATTTGTCTAACTCAAGAACAAAACAAAACTATAACTAAAAACGCATAAGAGTAACGGCTTACCGGTGGCGCTTCGGCGGCTAGCTTGGCCAGGACCGCCTGCTTCTGAGCCAGTTCGGGCGCCACTTCCATCGGTTTTTTCTTTTTCTTCTTCTTCTTCTTTTTCTTGGTGGGACCCTTGCCCTCCTCGGCGTTGCGCAGCTGATCCAGCTGGGCCATGATGCTGCGCGCCATATTCACGTCACGGTCCATCGAGTCATCGTTGCCGGCAGCACCACCGCCGCCACCGCCGTCTGACTCGATGATCTCGCCGTCCTCGATCTCCCCCTCTTCCATCTCGGCGTCCGAACTGACCTGAGCCACTGTACCGGTTCTAACAGTGTCAAAGACAAACAAATCAATAAGACAAAATGTACAAATTTAATTACACGAAATGGAAACAACCTCCAGAAAAATCGAAACTGTGAAAAGGGACACCATAAAATTAAAGAGTTACAGGGTTGGGTTCGATTCCCAGCGAGGGTTTTCACATTTACTGACTGTGGCTCGGCGGTCCCGGGTTCGATTCCCGGCGCGGGCCCTCGATTATTCGATCCCGTGGTACTGGTGAAATTGTGCCCCTCACATAGTGTAAGCACCCAGTGGGGTACAGAAAATCAAATATATATATATATTTATTATTATTATTTAAACTAAAGTACTCTCCCGCGTCCGCAAGTCTGATCAACAAGTAACTGACGCGGCCAACAGAGGGCGACACGGGGTCTGTAAATGGCTTGCAACAACCATCCAAAGAGAAGGTGCAACGTCAATACAGCGTTTCTCAAACAAGAGCACCAACACATCGTCATGAGTCGAAGACATATTCTTGTTTAAATTTCAAGGTTCACGAAATCAGGAGTCCATATTAACTGTTGTGTTTCTTTTGAACCATGTGAACTATATGGACTCCCGATTTCATTTACTTGGCAAAGAATAACACTTCATAGATGGACACGGGGCGGAGCCAAACTTTCTGAAGCATCAGAAGAGTGAAGAAAAGATGGGGAGAGAGAATGTCTTTGAAGTAATATTATTCTTCGAGAAATAATTTAAATAAGACTATGTTGAGAGCAAAGGTTTGGCAACCACTAGATTAGGTCATACAAAAATAATTTATGTGCGTGCATGTAGGAATCTGCTCCCAATGGCAGCGCCAACTGCGCATGCGCAAAACCAAGCAGTCTCGCGCACGCCACGAACAATAGGGAGCAATTCCTCTAGTTTGGGAAATTTACATACAAGGACAAACATAAATGACAAGGGGTATTCCAAAATGACTGTCACAATCTGACAAATGGACCAGACTTCCGAATGAATTTAAACCTGCAGAATATTAAAAAAAACTCCTCCACACTCCCACATTTGTGGTTCACCAAACATGATGGAAACGTTCAAAATGCAGCCTCGTATCATGTTAAACAATTAAAAACATTTTTTTAAAAAAATGTCATTAGTCATAATTGAAGTAGGAAGTACCAAAACCATAATTTTGAAAGAATTTAATTCACCTAAAATCACGGCTTTATTTGAGTGGACGACGGTTTTTTTAAAAATAATTTGTAACCGTTTGTTTGCAATTAATTACCCACAAATTTTCAATTTGTCTTCGCTTTAGAGCCAGATTTTGAACGCATCCAACCACCACCCCATTACAACACAAAATGGGGTCTTCAAATGGTCTAACCCGATCCATTAGCTGCTGTTTGGTATATCTCATGACCTAGGTGACTGTTGGCAATGTGACATAACGGCTGATAGTGTGAACCGCGGAAACCAGCTGCTACGCGCGAACCCATATTCTACAAAACCTCAGACAGCTTCGTGGGAGAGACTTGGCAATGAGCCAAGATCACTTTTATAATCACTACAAGAGCGAAATCTGCTTAATTAGATTTAAAACTAGACCTTTTTTGTAGAAGAACTTTCCAAAAACATCCTACTGTTGAACCATTGACAAAATATTAAAAATATTGCCTCATACAACCGGAAGTAAACATTTTTTTAAAAATCCAATCAACTGTAGTCAACCTCACTACAGGCGTTACGTCCCCTCATAGTGCTTAAGCACTATGCGAGGGGAACGACCAGTACCCCAGCCGGGATCGAAATTTTTGAGAACCCGCGTCGGGAATCGAACCCGGGACCGCCGAGCCAGTCAGTCAGTCGCTAAACCAACTGGGCTACGACGAGTCGTACAAAACTGTGGGAAGATCAGTGTAATAATAGTGGCTCAATTAAGGGGAGCCCGTTACTTATCTGCACCATGTGCCAATAGGGTGGCGATTTGTCAATTTGTTTAGTGAAACAACTCGCTTTTACCAAACAATCTGCGCAAACAACAAATTGATTGGCGGTAGCGAACCGCGTCGCCTTGAACCTTCTCGTACCAAACAAATTGACATGAGTCGTCAACCAGACTAGCTTTCACGCCGTATAGCGCAACATTTTATGAGCATCGTCAACGCAAACGCGCTTCCCCCCAGCCCCTAAACACACCTTAACAAAGCTATAAATTGTAGCTGGAAAGGTAAATACAGCTGCTAGTGAAAGAGGGATGTCATTTTTATCGCCATTCAGTCCACATGGATACATCTCAACCCCCACTAATATAATTTAATTAATATTGTCGAGTTTTAAGTTTAGTTTTTATTTCAACAATACTTTCGTTATAAATTAGGGGACGAAAAGGGAACGAATAAAGGGCACCTAATTTCAGTTTTAAGGGCAACTACAACTTATCAAGTGATGGCATAAATTGCGTGACTAGAACCGATAAAAGTAGAATTGCAAGAGGCGTTCAATAAGTAAAGCGTTCTCAATTTTTTTTTTTTTTGCTAAAAAGGTATTGTGGTTAGAGGAATATCAAAATGTACATTTAAAAGAGGGGGAATTGAGCTATTTTTAGACACCATCCCCCACGAACATGGATGAATTTGTCCCAGCTTGACGCGAGTTTGTTTATACTCAGAAAATGTTCAAGCTGTGACGAACTTGAGTTTTGACACATCTTTGAATCTGGTACTGCCTAAGTGTATTTATTGAGGCCAAGACAGATGGAAATCACTAGTGGCAAAGTCTGGACTGTATGTGGGATGTTTGAGAACTTTCCATCCTTAGTTTTAGATCGACTGAAAAATTCGAATTTGCAATGTGGAAGTGTGTAAGACCATGACGTCAGCAATGTTTTTTCTGGCAGTTTTCTGCTTAAAAACAATTTGGCGAAACCAGATTAAAAGAGGATGCGAGTTTCAAAAGTGAAGTTAGTCACTGGCTGAAATACCCAACTAAATACCTTCTTAGATACACATTGGAATAAACAAACTCGTGTTACGGTGGGGGGGAATGCATCGATGTTGGGGAGGCTGTCAGAAATTGTTCATTTTCCCCTCACTCCTTCAAATGTATATTCTTAAATTTTTGTGCACTCAATATTTTTCTTGAAAACAAAATTGACTACAGTCTCATTGAGCATCCCTCGTATTTTTTAAACGCGTATATGTGATGTATATGTGATCCGTCACTTCAGTGAATTAAAAAAAAAAAAAAAAAAAAAAAAATATATATGTCGTACCATTTTGATCAGGCTTAGAACTTAAATTCTGGATTAAATCTAAGGACAGCAACAGAAGAGTAGCTTTTTAAAAAGAAAATTAGCGAATTCTTTCTAAAAACTTGGTATCATCATTAAATACATGCTTCCACCATTAAATACATGCTTCGGGGGTAACGTGCCAAATTAAATTAATTAAAAAAATGCAAAAGCTACTCTGAAACCAGTTTCACCTTAGGCCACAAACTGGTGAAGTAAAACCCCTACTGGAAGAATCGATTGCTCTTGAATGACAAAGAGCGTTGTTGCTAGGCAACCCAACCAAACGATTATGTTGTATGGCAACTACAACAAAACAAGTGACAGATCGCGAATGGAATAAACCTATCGGGGTGAGGTTGACCAAAATATGCAAAACTGAAACTTACTAGTCAAATAAGATAAATATACTGTATATTCTGATTAGAACTATCACAACATATAACTTAAAAGTATCTTGCTCCCAATTACATTTTAACTGAAGTGTAAACTAATTACTTTTCAAACTACATGTACCTTTCAAGTGACATTAAGAACTTCATTTCAGCAGACTTACATAAATAACATCTCAACTAAAATACAAAACGACATCTCAACCGAGTCGAAAAATTACATTTTAACTAATATCCAAAATTACTGGCTGAAATGTAATTTTGTATCTTGGTTTAGATGTGATTTTATGACCAGGCTGAAATGTCTTAGTTGTGTTAGTTAGTTGCGTCTTATTTGAAAATAATTTTTGGATGTTTAAGTAATGCTACGTAATTTTGAATTTTAGATGAGATGTAATTGTAAGACTAGGCTGAAATGTAATTTTGTGTCATATTAGTTAAAAATAATGTTTGGATGTTTAAGTAATGCTACGTAATTTTGCATTTTAGTTGAGATGTAATTGTAAGACTAGGCTGAAATGTAATTTTGTGTCATTAGTTAAAAATAATGTTTGGATGTTTAAGTAATTTTGCATTTTAGTTGAGATGTAATTAGCATTACTTCTCAACTAGCTAATTACATCTCAACGAAGGTGCCAAATTACATTTCAGCTAAAATGTAGATAAAACTACATTTCAAGAAAAATGTAAGCATCTTATCTGAAACATTTAAACATGCAAACACATATATTTCAACAGCAATATGAATTCTAATTGAGTTTGTTGCTTCTCTTTGAGTTTGAGATCTTCTTTTGGACCAACACGAGTTCTGTATCAACGCTGGAGAGAATTTTGCGAACTGCCCCCGCGACCCAGGCACTAGGCCTTAACACCGATGACGTCGCCAACCGCACACACACCAAAACGCGATCACCAAGGGGAGACCAAGGGCATATTACATGGTCAACGGCGATGCGGCATTGAGGCCAAAAATGAAATAAATGGCATGCAAATTTAAAAATAAAATGAGCTAAATATTAAATAAGAATTTGACGAATAAACTCACATACCACACATAACCACCAACACACAACTCTCTCTGAACCCGTTGAACAAAACACTTCTCTCCCTCAGTAATAAATTTAATAAAAGCTGGACCCAGACTGCCACCAAAACCCCCCAACCTCCGCCCGTTTTTTCAGAAAAACTGTTTAGAAACTTTACCCGACAGCTCAGCAGACAACAATATCCTCTTCACCCCGGATCATCATCAAAAATTGAAATTAACTTGTCGATTTTGAACGGGAAAATGGGAGAAAAACACTCAGTGGGGGGGCTAAAACTATAACTGCATAAAACATAATTATGGAGCGCGCAGCTGTTCAGCTTAGGCCTACTATAAACATTCTCGCCAAGACAGTGGCCATTTTGAATGCCACGAAGCCAGTTTTCTGCCGAAACACAAAGAGGACTGCCGCAGGAACACACAAAATTAAAACATTTCAGTTTCTCAATTTTATGTTCGCTACACGTAAATTTACAACCAAGCCACGGATAAATTTCCATTACAAAACACTGGCATAATCAAGTCCAATGCTTTAAATTTTTCATTTTCCACCACAAATTGCATTCGGTTTCGCCAAATATTCTATGTTATAGGGGAACGATTTGCAGCCGAAATTTAATTGTCATTTACAATTTTTTTTTCAAATTATGGTATTCAGCCATTTGTCATGATTCGGTTTACGAATTTTGATTTGTGTGCTTTTTTGGTAGAAATTTTTGTAGAAAATGCGAATTTTGATTAAAAAAAAAGAACTTAAAACTTCGGAAAACCGCTTCATTTTGTTAACAATGACTGCCATAAATATGCAATGACCGCCATTTTGTGACTATTTTTGGAACGTCGGCCATTTTGGGCTCACCTTACCAAAATGGTCGCCCAACGCAGTGTAGGCCTAAAATTGAGAAACATTTACCAAAATGTTCCGCGTAAATCTGAATTTAAGATTGTGTTTCCTGGAAGCCTCACGCGCGCGCTGCAGCAGTCGATTTTCTCTTTTTAAAAAAGGAAAATCAATTTTGTGGCGACTTTTATGTTTCATTTTTCAGCCGTACTCAACCTTTCATTTCTCCATGTCTGATAATCGTGTCAGTGTTTGAACCAACGGGCTCCCCCCGGTCGGGGGAGAGAGAACCAAACACGCTTTCTCAAGGGCCATTTTTCCACAGTTTCTGGAGATCGTTTCCGAGTTTAGGGGATATATACCAGGAGAGCGGATAATTGCCGTTACATTGATTTGAGTCCCGCGATGGGCTTCCAACTGGCCAAATTGTGGCAAAAACTTGATGGGGAAAAATCCTCGACACCCCAATCGCTGGAGCTAAATGGCGCACGACTGACGAAATTCAAGAAAATGCGTCGAATGAGCTGTTGACGTCAATCGACGTTCGTCGCGATAGTGAGATGGAACGAAGAGGTGGCACGGCATGGCTTCGCGATACAAATGAAACATTAACAGTTTAGCTGTCCATTTTATTTACACGCGCCAGAAACATTATTAAACCATTTATTCAATCTAGGTTTACTTAAACCAATGAATATGCATTTAAATAACTATATAATATCGAACTTTGTTTCGATGTAGAGCGACCGCCAGAACATATGGATATCACGTTGTAGCGTCATCCGGTGACCTCATTGTGTCCTCCTTTCCATGCCAAAATCTCGTGCGTCATCGGCTATGCTATTCAAAATGGCGTCGACATTTTTTGATAGCCATGGGGGGCATTTACAATTTTGACGTTTTCGCGAAAGCCACTACCGTTTATGGCCCGGATTCGTCTGAAGCACAATCACTGGTCTTCCTACGTTTCGGATTCAGTTAAATTAAAAGCGATTGGATATTAGAATGAGCACAATGATCGGTAGAAAGTAGTCGTCGTCCCACCTAGGGTGTCGAGTCATATCAGAGGTTCCAAACTTGATCAGAAGAATCTATTTAACATAGATATTGAAAAGCTGAATGTGTATATTTGGAATTATTTCGAGTCGTTTCAGTCACCTTGTACCAAGTGCTTGGTAGTTATTCTCTTAAATTTGTTATATTATTTATTTATCGAGGGAAATTTCCAGTTTGGGAATTACTGGAAAGGTCCAGATAAAATAATCCGGTCACAACGAAATAAGGTTCTCAGATTCACGTATTTTCTGTGTTACAATTTAGTTTTAAATGGCGTTATTTTAAAGGTTTAGATTAGAAACATTCCATCATATTTAGATTTAAAACCACTCTCCTCTAGCGAATTAACGACAAGAGCATTTCGTGAATTTAATTGTAAGCACTTTCGTTGTGATCAGCCGTTTTTCTTTAGAGATCCGGCTCCCATTTTTGTTATGAGAGATAAACATCCAAAACTGCCCAGCACCTCCAACGAGAAATTTAATTGTCTCCCAATTTATTTACGACAAACTCAAAATCCCCCTCCGGCAATACAAAGAAAAAATAAAAACGAATACAAATAAAATATGAACTCTGAAACAAACTTGTCATTTTCTTTTTTCGCAAAATGTGTTGGCCCTTAGAAGGGCCATTTTTTGATTTCGTAATTAGTCGGCAGCAGATTACCCTTTCTTCTTTAATCTCTGGGTGAATCCTTAGTCGGTTTTCTAAATGTTACATGGTGCGGTTCAAACGCGATGGGTCGAACAACACGGAATCCGTCATCCGGTGGGGCGAACACCTGTCCGCCCATGCAGAGTGGATACATGTACAACATGTTGGGAGTAGTGTCAAAAATATTTTCCAGCGTAACCGTGACATTGTGGCAGTGGTCAGTAGTTTCGTACTTGTAATTGATAATGGGATTTTGGGGGATCGAAAAAAAGTCAATCAATCTGGTAGAGCCCTGCGGAACCACGCTCCAAATGGCTTTGGGAAGACCGCGGGGGCCGCTGATGCGGCTAATGCCGCGAATGCCGATCGAATGGTGGATGATGTACTCGTGGGGGAAGAGCTCTGTCCAACCCATGGAATCCTGGATTGCCAGGTGGAGGTACTGGAACGTGTAGGTGCCTGGAACCTGGATCCGGCGCCAGACGCACGGTTTCATGGCTTCCAAGAACAGCCGGAATTCTAAAATGACATCAGAGTCTGCAGCGAATTCAGTTGCCGAAGCCATCCCAAAATATAAAAAAAAAATTGAAATTTGCTCTTATGCAAAGCAATTAAAAACAACTAACTTCAAAATTGTTAGAAACTCCTTTTATACCAGAGATATTGGGGGGGGGGGAGAGTTCTTATTTGCGGACGTCAAAGAAAGCTATTTTTATTCTCTCTTTTGTTATTATAAATTTAATTTGAAAAACCGGAAAGTCTTCTTAGCCGGAGTCTGTGAGAAAACTTTTAAAAGAAAACTCTATCAATAAAAATGAACGAAAGCCCATATTTTTTTTGCCTTCTTTTCCCTATCCTCGAAAAAATTTCGAAAATTAAAACTTCGTTTAAAGATTGCGAATACTTAGGAATTGAACAATCATTTGTTAGAAGTTCGTAGAACTACGCGAATTTTTAATTTCCGCTGGAACGACCGCTGGAAAAAATAAAAAATTCTCGTTCCGCATTTCCGGTATAAATTTCGCTTTATTAGTCGGTTTTTGTATATTCGAATTTGGCGCATTTTACTGTCATTAATCAATGGCCGCCACAAAGATAATTGATTGGTTACTCGCAGGTGAGGCTCGCTTGGACGTTCTCAATTTCAAAATGCGACCGCAAAAGATTAAATCATCTAAAATTCTCTTTTTTACTGCGGAAAAAAAATTTAAACAGAGGGCCCAAATTGTTTTGTTTTTCTACAAAGCTTTGGCGCACACAATTACAATTACAATATGTACCCACAAGCAGCCCCCAAGAGATAGGCATATGGCGGGGGTCGAACGACCAGTTGTATCTGAGATATTTATTAAGGAGGTCCAGAACTAGAACCCCCAGGAGGCGACCTGGTAATTTTGCCTAGCCCAGGCTTAGTATAAGCTACCT
>JAQGBY010006033.1:0-13703 GCA_034698785.1 Mycogona germanica
TCGATCCCGGGGTACTGGTCGTTCCCCCTCGCATAGTGCTTAAGTACCATGAGGGGGACGTAACGCCTGTAGTGCGGCGTAGTACGCCTACAGTTGATTAAAAAAAAAAAAAAAAAAAAAATATACAGTATATTTAAGATAGAATACAGTGAATGAATTCTTATTTTAAATATATGTTCATTAAGTAGTGCTTTACGATTATGTGATGGTTTTGGTGTTTGCGTTCGTCCCATAATGTATAATCTAATTTGATCTTATAAACCGAACACAAATATTCATGCATAATCTGACTGACAACAGATTTTTTAAGAAACGTCTACCTATCATAACGTAGCCGCACACAGCTCACCTAAACAATCGTCGCGGGACAGGAGATCGTAGTCGCAAATCTTGAGGCACAGAATGGGCGGATGTTGCTCCTCGGTCATCTGGAGATCATAGAAATGCTCGTGGACAAACGTCTGCGTCGAGTTCTCGCTGGGGATGTACTTGAACGGAAAGATCATTCGCCAATTGAAGTTGGCTTTACCGTTGAAGCTGCGATAGTGGACATCCGTCTGCTGCCTGGAGGAGCTCTCCTGCCCTTTCAGCCAACCCTTGACGTACACATCACTCATCTTGTCGCCCAGCAGGTTACGATCGTCGAGGATGACTTCGAACGCGTTGAAAACGCAACAGCGAACCACCATGCTGAGAGGAAACATACTCTACCAATAAATACATTCAGCCAGTACGTTGTTCAACTGTCGTTGTTCAATTGAATTTTACTGATTCCTTCAAAGCTCAAAGTACACCCATCAAGCATAAAAGTGTCTAATCGGTATTTTGGAGAAACATGCTGAAAAATAATACCAAATAGCAATGTCGATTTACAAAATTGCCATGACCGATATTATACCTAATGGGTTCTCTCGGAGCAATTTTTGTGGCAGTCGTTTCGGAGGATCTCGCCTGAGGTACGAGGTCAATCCACATTTCCAGCTTACCCTGTCGACATGAAATGTCAGTTTGATAAAAGCACCTCGAACACGAGCACATCACAAAATGAATACCGTATTTTTCGGCACATCAGTCGCGGAAGTTCCCGCACCACCAATCCTAGTATCTATAGTAGTAAAGTATTCAATAGCAACAACAATAAATAGTACGACTTATGAGTCGCGTCACCAATGCACGTCACAACTTGCTCTTGTGGCAGGCAACGTATTGTCAATTACATTCACCCGAACCAAGATTCGTTCTTTAATTAAATCCACCTCAGACGGAAATTCAAACTATAGTTAAGAGTAGCAGAATATTTGTCACCAACGGAAGGGTAATAATGAATCAACTGCTCAGCCGGATAGCAGATAAGCCAAATAAATCTTCAAGTCACCATCCGAGGATTGATTAAACGAGAGCGAGTAATGAAGCAGTGATTTCTGAATTAAAAAGTGGGTTAACGAAACGATTTGATTCACAATGTACACCTCTTTTTATCGCGATTTTGAGTTTGCTGTGCCCAGGCGTCCAATACAAATGAGTTGCTACTGGATGGCGTCGCTAATGGCATACATCAATAGGCAGCTGATAGTCACGCCCCCACTGAACAACTGAGGAAACCTACGTTTTTAGTGGACGCTGTACCTCTCCTCGAATCCATATGGACTGTAATGGACCGAATAGGACTCCTCAACTCTATATCTTTCACTCCCCGTTGCTTAGCCGTTACTCTAAAGTTGAGTAAATAACAATGTCCAAAACAGTTCAAGGTACCCGAGATGCGCCGGGGTCCATTCGGCTGTGAAGAGTTCTCGTCTCGATGTGCTCCTGCACGACAAAGTTGTAGTGATGCAAGACCCGCAATGCCAATCTTTGTTCAGGAGGACCCAAGTTGCTACGCTGCACCGGCAAGTCATTTTCGGTTTCTGGAATACGCGAGAAAATTTGTGTGACTACAATATTGTACTCTATACTAAATAAGCTCCATATGAGTATAAGAAAATATATTTTATTACTGAAATCGCTTAGCTCACAGAATAAATGATTGGATCACACGATCTGATCGACACTGAAAATGGTAACGTTACCTAAGTGAACGTCGGTTAGATTTAACAAAAAGACCTGGGGGTATGGTTTCCCGACGAATCATCGGGAGAATCATTTGGTGATGTTTTGCAACTTCGAAAGCGAAACGTCACCAATCACAGGGCACCGAAGATTCGTCGCGAAACCATACCCTGGTGAAGTGTATTGGGAGATTTCACCGGAAAATTACTTATTTCTTTTAATTTTTAGCGGACAGAAAAAACACAACAGCGCACGCTTAGCTAAACGCGCGCACGTAACAAGTGACGAAACGTGCGGGTTTCTGTTGATTTTGAAAATTTGGCTAATTCAGTTAGACGCAGCGAGCGACGCGATTTTCTGAGTGCCTGAGCTAGCTGAATTTGACGGATTCCACAGAATTTTCATCAGAGGGGAGGAGAAAGGAGGGAGAGAGGGGAGGGAAAAGGATTGAGAGAGGGGAGGTGAAAAAGAGAGGGGATGAGAAAGGAGGGAAAAGGAGGGAGACAGAGGAGGTGAAAAAGAGAGAGGAAGGTGAAAATGTGTCCCTATATATAGCTCAGTGCCTAAGCACCAAGACGGGTACAGAAACCCCTGTAGTGCTACTAAAGTGCAGACCACAGTTATAGGAAGAAAAAAACTCCTATTTCCCTAGTGGGGCAGTGGAATGGCCTGGCATAGCCTCAAATCTAGAGAATATCCAGAAATTAATTTCTGTCTCTAACAGGTCTTTTGGTCTCCGTCATCTTGGGGCTGCTTGCGGGTAGAATTTTTAATTGTAAGATTCGGTACTGTTCACCCAGAGCGCCAGATAATGCCAAATATTGACGAATCAAAATCCAGATCGCAAGCACTCTTGATGGAAACCTACTGCAAGATGGAAATTATTGCACAATTACCGAAATCAAGTAAACTAAATGAAGTGGAGCCAATTTGAAGGCGGTCTTCCCCAATGTACTCTGGCTTTGGAAGGCTGTGAACTTCCAGCATTTCTTCTAAAATTTGCTGCGGCGTTAGATGGTCTCTCCAAATGTATGGTCCGGATCTAGAAAAACAAATCTGTTCAGATATAAAAATCGGGATCGCCCCAGCCAGCTCAAACCTAACTGGAAATAATACCCCCGCCATAGGCCCCTCTCTTGGGGGCTGCTTGCGGGTAAAATTTGTAATTGAAACTACATTCATCACAGGTGCATGGTGAACGAGCAAAGCTACGTCAAAAAGTTCAAGACATGCTGCCAATATTGGGTTGGGAGTTGTTTGAAGATCAAAGGAAAGCGACCAATATTAGGTTGTTAACTCGAATTTCGAAGGGAGATTGTATAATGCCAATGTTGGGGAAATTGCAAGCCAATCTCCTACAAGGATTAAGAGAATGGCCCATACTAAAATGGTTAAGAAGCTACATTGTAGGTTCGATTCATATTTCAACTACTAATTTTCCACGGGCGTGTTTTTTTTTGTTGTTAAATTCACTGAAGTGACGGATCACAACAGGAAGATTCTGTACACTCTCCGTGCTTAGGCACTTTGTGAGAGGCACATTTTCACCAGTACCCCCGGCCAGAGCCGCACCGAGAATCGAACCCGGGACCGCCGACCCACAGTCAGTCGCTTTAACCAACTGCGCCACGTCGGGACAGTGGAATAATATTACAATCTTAGAATCAAAGCCTGTTAAAGTAAAGCAACCCGTCTCTGTCCCAAATGCATGGTCCTGCAACCCCCACCGTAGGTCCCAACGGGGCTGCTGGCGGGGAGATATAGTAATTGTAATTGAGACGAACCAACACGTACATTGTCTGAGAATCTGCAATTCGAATAAATAATCATCCTGAACTCACATGAGATACTGCGTGGCCACACCACAAGTGGCTCTGCACGGAGCGAGAACGCGAGATCGCAGGTCCACGTATGTCTCCCCGATCATGTCGTCATCACCCACAAGATCGCGATCCAGTACCCGGATGAACAGGTGTCGATCGTTGCCACATAGATTCACTGGTAACTCGTACAAGCTGAAAAATCTCGACAGTGATCAGTGATTGTGCCAGTTTGAAGTAAGCAGACTTTCTTGTCAGATAATCACCGACGAGAAATTTACTCACACCAAGTTTCTAGGATTGACTTTGTGTCTACATAACAAATAGCTAAAAAAAACTCTCATTAATACAATTTAATGTACCGCAGTTCAAGTGTGTAACATACCAGCCAAATGTTGGATTCAAAGTGTTAACCATACGACTGCCTGGTACTTCGTTTTCTTGATCTCCGATTTGCACTCTGATATATGGATCAGACTGGAAAAGAGAGGTAAGCACACTAGGAATTTATGTCAGAACACACTATGCTACCACGAGTGTTGTATCAATCTAAACAGTAGCGAATAGTACTAGAGGACGACACATTTTCACTAGTCTCGCTCGTCACATGCGATCAGACACTGCAAGGTCTGATCCCCTCACTCTCCTACGTCGGTTCGAGACCTCTTGCCCTCGCATTTGTGTGACGTCAGTGATTCTAGTCCATTGTCTAGCCCATTTCTAGACCTCTTGCCCTCGCATTTGTGTGACGTCAGTGATTCTAGCTTATTGTCTAGCCCATTTCTAGACCTCTTGCCCTCGCATTTGTGTGACGTCAGTGATTCTAGCCCATTGTAGTGACGCCACAACTAATTTATATTTGCATTCTCCAGGAAGGCGCATCTAGGAATATCTATCGAACAAAACATTCCAGAGGTTTCGACCGGAAATTAAGCCAGTTTTCATGACAGCTGCTTAACAAATCCCTTTCGACTTTGACCCAGAGCACTGACTTAAAACAGCAAACTTTTCTTAAAAGTATAGGTGATCTAGAAATAGCATACCTTGCCTCCAAAATCATTGAACATCAAATCGTAAGCCCGGATCAGATATAGACGCAGCTGAAAGTCCAAGTGTTCGCTCGAAATTCTCTTGCCCATGGCTTGTAAAGACAGATCGGGTTTAAGGACGTCGGGACCATCGCTGGGTAGACTGTTGAAACGGCTGATGCGAAATATGGCAGCGAAGGTGGCAACTACCATTCTCGTCGCGGCAAATCCACTGTAGACGGGCAGTGGGGATACCAAATTTAGGTAATCTTTCAACAAGTCAACTCGCTCCAATTCCTGATCGTAAACCTGAAATGACATCTATATATATAATCAAAACTGCTTCATCTGCTTCATCTGCTTCAAGTTAATCGACGCCCTGATCATTGTAATCTTTGAAGAGACATTTGACCATATTTATTATTCAAATCATTTATAAATGAACGTGTATAAACAAAATTGATGTTATTGAATGCACTCGAGCAAGCAAATTTTCAGGTGCCAGTTTAATTATGGTTATGCATGAGTCATTTAATAAAACTACAATCTATTCGACTCAATTACACATGCGAGCTTGTGGCCTTGTGTGCCGTCGAGCGACTATTTCTATAGGACTATATTTTTTTTTTTTTTTTTTTGTTTTATTCAGTAAGCAGTGCATTATTTTACAAAAGAAACGAACAGTAGGAATCGCCGCACTGCAAACGATGTGTTACGAGAGCTCATGATGCTGGAAGCATTATGCGAGCTCTCGCCTCTTTTAATTTGAAATAAAAGGTTAAGTCGAGATCTAGTCAAGAAGTGCTAGATCCAATTCATTTGTTATGCATAGGGTGACCGTAATTCAATAGAAAACGAAAAAAAAAATTTTTTTTTTTTTTTTTAAATATAAGTGAAAAACTAGAAATCAAATTGAAAAATTGCATGATAACAACGACAACATGCCATGAAACTCAAACCCACTTCAAGGAAGTCTAGAAGATTTTACGACCAACGAGAAAATCTATACACTTCACAAAATCATCAATGGTCGACCATCCGCAGGGAGAGAGGGGATACACCACAATGCTGACAACTTGGCACACGTTTTAGCGTCGTCTTCCCCCGTAAGGTGCAGTCGAGTTTGCATTCTGCCAACTGGCGGCTAAAGTTTTTACTTTACAGTTTTTAAATTACCTGAAATGTGGCGTATCCTCTTTTGAAGAAGTCTCCGCATTTTGCCATTTCCCCTTTAGATGCGTAATATCGATTCCAAAAATCCAATTCAAGGTCTTCATCGTCATCCTAAAATGGAGTTAGTAGTTAAATATTTATATGTATGCAACAGAACTTATGTCTTAGCCATCCTGCACCCAGCCTATCGACAAAAATACAAGGTAGAATCTGCCATGCTATTTGCTTTTCGCAACACTAACCACAATTTGAAGAGTTGGCAGTGGCCGAGACTTTGGATTCTTGGGTGAACTGAAATGATAGATTCGGCTGCCAGTATCTCTGATTTTCTCGCCAAGATGTATCAGCTTATCTCTCAACCTGTAATGTTTCTTGTGTGTCGATGTCTCTTCGGTCTCCACACTGTTCACCCTAAAGTTCCCTGCACTGGCATCACCGATCACATTTACGTCGGCAATATCTGTGTCCTGTAAGGTTGAGTAATCTGTTTTTGGTGTCTTGCGTGTGCCTTGATGAAAGATTCGGCCGTCCACGTCTGCTAACTTCTGGCCCAGACGGTGAAGACCTTCCTTCACCTTGTGGCGCCTCTTGGGCGATTGCGATCTGCTGCTGATATCGCCAGCTCCGACCACTTGCACGGTTGCGTCATCTTAAAAATGAACAGAAAAATAATCCTCTCAAATTTTCTTATCAACACATGAGATGGTTACCATTTATATTTCACTAGCTGACCCGTCTCGCATTGCTGCAATTCGATAGGATGCATTCATTTGCATCCCGCTTTCCCATGCTTTCCCGCTTTCCCATGCTTTCTCGCTTTCCTGTGCTTTGCCACTTTCCCATGCTTTGCTGCTTTCCCGTGCTTTGCTGCATTCCCGGGCTTAGCCACTTTCTCATGCTTTGCCACTTTCCCGTGCTTTGCTGCTTAGCCTCTTTCCCGTGCTTTGCTGCTTTCCCATGCTTTGCTGCTTTCCCGTGCTTAGCCACTTCCTTGTGCTTTGCCACTTTCCCGTGCCCTCCTGTGCTTTGCCGCTTTCCCGTGCTTTGTCGCTTTCTCGTGCTTTGCCACTTTTCCATGCTTTGCCGTTTTCTCGTGCTTTGCTGCTTTCCCGCTTTCCCGTGCTTAGCTGCTTTCCTGTGTTTTGCTGCTTTCCCACGACACATGCAAATGTGCTCTGGTGGCGTTAAATGAAACTGTTTACTGTGAGGGGAGGGGTTTTGAACTGACGTCAGCGAGAACAAAAGAGAGAAGAATGCAGGTCAGATGCCATGAGAAAATGTGCTGTTTGCTGCTCAAAGGTTGACAAGAAAGGAAAGAGGATCCGAAGGAATCCCGATATTATTGCGAATCCTGCAATGTCGGATTGTGTGTCGCCCCGTGCTTCCGGATCTACCATACGCAGCTCAACTTCTGACCAGGTAGGAAGAAAATTTTCTCACCTTTCCAAATCTCTAACTGTCACCTCTCTCCTACTTCTGGTTCCAAACTTACAATTTTTTTTCTCGGAATACCCATTAATTCCAAAAGTCGGTGACTTTGGGGTGTGGGTATGCAAAAATTGACGTGACGCTTAAAGGGTTAATCATGTAGTTTCACAGTTGGGTGTTTACTACAAGCTTAATATTTGCTTATGAGAATTGCTAGTGAGAATGTGTTAATTCATCGTTTAATTATTTTTCTGTGGTCTGCCGGTGGCCCTCCCATTCAGAGTGCACACGTTACCGCGTGATCCGGATTGGTCGCCATGCGTTTGGATTTGTCTGGGTGCAATCTGGTTTGATTTGTCACGTGTTCGCAGAAAAACGAAACACCGCTTTCCCGTGGTTGTGGCGTTAAATGAAAACTGTGAGGGGAGGGGGTTCTGAACCGACGGCAGCGAGGAGAACAAAAGAGAGAAGGTTGAAGGTTTGTCTGAGTGAGTGGGGGAGCACACCTAGAAGCCTTGCAGGGAAGTCCAGGTTTGGGGATAGTGGTTGATGCAATCTGATGATCGATAGCGATCTGATGATCGTAGGAGAAAAATTTGGCATAAACCTTCTCGGGAATGTAGTGAACAAATTCCCAAAATTTCATAGTGATCAGATGAATTGTTTAAAAAATCCATAAAGGACATACCCACAAACACACAAACCAACAAACATACATTCGCATTTATATATATAGACTGGCCAACTCCGTAAAATTTTACCATTTTCGTTTCCGTATGGCCATTACTGTGCTTGTTAGTTACACAAATTATGTGTACCTGAGTTCAGTTGGTATTCATACGACGGATGCTCGTGCGATCCACGATGTAAGATTCGGTGGCCGGCGTCTCCGATCTTCTTGCCGAGGTGGTGCAGCCTATCTCTGAACTTGTGGTATCTTTCGGATGTCGATGCCGAATGTGGCGTCTCTGGCGTTGAATCGATGCTTACGCCTAATCCGATTATCGGAATGGTGGCGTCATCTGAGCTCGTAAAATATGGATAGCTCTGACCCTCTACTTTTAAAGCAAAAATAACCATAAGCATTTTTTAAATATATATAGTACGACCCGTCATAGCGCAGTTGGTTAAGCGACGGACTGTGGTTCGGCTGTCCCGGGTTCGATTCCCGGCGCGGCTCTCGATTATTTGATCCCGGGGTACTGGTGAAAATGTGCCTCTCACATAGTGCCTAAGCACTGAGAGGGGTACAGAAACGCCTGTTGTGATATACAGTTCAGTGAATTCAAGTGTAGAGATCCGGTCTCTCAAAGATGAAATCGAACCAGGACCGTTTCAACCACAAGTTAGTCATCCAACAAACTGTGCTAAGACGGGACATCATATTTATCGTTCAAATAGAGAATTTAATAACCGAGGCGGGAATATATTCCTCTACCTCTCTGTCGATCAATAAATAACGAGACATCGATCATTCCTCCTATTTAGCTTTTTTTAATTTTCTAACCTAACTACCTCAAAATTGAATTATATGTCGATAGAACAAACTTAACTAATCAGTATAAACGGTAACTACCATTTGTTAACGCAGCAACAGGTATCTTATTCAGTGTAGTCGGGGACGGATAGGTCAAAACGAAACTCTGCAGATTGCTAACAACGCAAGCGCCAACCACAGAGACGAGGCCAAAAGCCCCGCGAGTCTTCACTATCACGGTCAGCGAAGGCAAGTACTTGTCCTCCTCTGGTAGTTTCTAAGAAATGGAAATGGATCCAAGTGATCACACTCATACTATTTTCCATGTGATTCATTTATAGCATACACCAATATTTACCCAAACTAAACGCTGGGAATTGCAGGACTACAATTATAACTCGGCAACGAAAATAGTTTAAACGGAAATTTAAAACATTTTCCAGAAGCAAAGCAAATTAAGAAAATGAAGATTTGCGAAACACTACGACAAACGTATGAACTCGCCCAAGACTTTCCTCACTACCCAAGAAATTAATATAAATTTGTTAACAAATTCTGGTATTCATTTGGAAGTATTTACCCACTGGTTGACATTCGCTAAAACCAGTTGCTCAATATTGTGTAAAAATATTTATATGATAAACTTTACCTAACGCATATTAAAAAAGTATCGTGAATTGTTAAATTGTCACGAAAAAATCATTTGTCTGCATTTGGCTTCGACCTCGGCAAACAATCAAAGCCATTCCAATTGCTTTATAATTGTGAATATAAATAAAAAGAAAGAAACTCACCAACTCTACAAAAAAGAAATTGTCAACAAAAGTGATGACTTCTGGGAAATTTTCGATGGCATTGGTCACGGCCAAGGGGTTTCTCGTATCGTTGTAGTAGAATTCACAAAATGGAGAAACCAATTTTGGACTTTGGGGTTCTCCAGGCTGCAATTCTATGCATAATATCTGTGAGCGAGTTGGCAGGATTAGCGCATGAACAGGAAGGCAGAATAATTTATTTGTGAATACATTTTCAAACGTTGAAAAAAAAACAGGAGTGTTTTTCAATTCAATAACATGCATGACGACTAATTCAGCTAAAACTGATTTTTTTAATTGAATTAACAAGGCAAAGATATCCGTTGCACCGCAATTATTTTGGAATAATTTTGCTGTGAACATTTTTGTGGAGTATTCGAAACTTAGGGAATCGTAATTTGACTTTGAAATATACTTGACCTTACGTGTACAGGTTTCATCAAATGATGTAAAAAAAAATATGGCTTTTGAAAAGCATAATTTTTAGCAGCACCAAATCATAAGAATTGTGGTTTGGAAAGATTAGCCGACAGGTCAGAACACCTGAAACAATGCTGCCAATAAAAGTCAAGCGAGTTAAAATTGAACAGTGTGACCAAATTCGATCGCGGATTCCTGCATCAGTTGAACCGAAAAACATTCAACGTCTTCTCCCACGCTGAATATTCGAACAGACTAGAATAAATACCTCTATGGATGCGTTGGCCAGAATCGGTTTAATCCTCGATGGCAGCGAATACATAGTTCCCACGTTTAACTCCAGACTGACCTCGGCAGACGTCTTCAAAGGAAAGCAGGCAGAAGAAATGAATTTCTAATCTCAATCTATGAATTTCATACAATCTTTTCTTAAGAACTAACGACGTTCAACGCTCCCAAACACTAACCTTTAGCAGCTCTCCTCCCACCAACAATTCCCCGACCGTTTCATTCTCAGCAATTATGGGCCTCCAACTGAGAATCTGCGCATCTGACGAAACTGGTGCGATCAATGGGAGGAACATGGTTCTGCCTAAAAAGTCCTTGGCGCCCTAAAAACAAACAAAAATTGCACGGATAAAATAATTTAAAAAAATTAAAAAATACATCCAAAGAAGAAATTACAACATAATTGGAACAAGACAACTATTTATTTGAGTCGGTCGGTGTTGAACTATCGGTGTTGAAGACTTTGGTTGATTGTACAATCAACTTTTGGAGAAAATATTTCAAGAATAATTACTTGAAGGGATAATACCATTTATCGGCTTACTGTCCACGTCAATCGCATCACCATCTATAATGCCGTTCTTTTCGTAAGACAGTTCAGTCATTTAATATAGAAAGAGTGCGACGGTCCCAAGTTCGATCCTCGGCGTGGGCTTTCGTTTATTCTATCCCGGGGTGAAAATAGGATTCCCTCGAATACTGCTGTTGAGCGACAATTAGGGAAACAGAATACCCTCCGGCGTTCCATAAAGAGTAAAAAATCATCTCCATACATGTCAGATATCAAATTTTAATTATTTTTTGACACTTTCTGATGCATTTTGCGAGAAGAGAAAATTGTATCCGTCACAGATTTGGGGAAAACGGTGTAGCTTTTAGATTACATTGAGCTGAACGTTACAGGCGTTGCGGATGTAACTTTTTCACATACAAAAACAGAACTCACCAGATCATCGAAATCGAACACGTCCACAATTACGTCGGGCAGGTTATCGGCGATCCACTGTTCGGTGCCTTGTACCTGCATGTTTGGGATTATGAGCGTCTGGTTCCAGATGGGACAGAGACTTTCGGAAATCCACTGCGATTGGGTGACGTGAGACAAAAATGTGGCCCTCAGAAACGGATCTGTAAAGGGGTCAATATAAAGTAAAAAAGGTCGCATTATTCAGTGGTAAGTAAAGACAGAGAAAACGGTTAAATTCGCAACGTGGAGAAAAACTTTACAAGATAAAAATGTAATTTTAGTAGTAAATAAAATAAGAAAACGCTTGAACAATTTATAATTCAATATATTGTTTGGATGACTTGACTGGTGGTTCTCGTTCATTCGATTCCAGGGTACTGGCGACAGAAAGCTCCAAACAGTACAGCGGAAGTATTAGATTAAAAAACCGTGTCATAATAATTTGTAAGCAAAAATTCCCACAAACCGGACAGTCCAGTTTCATCTCCAGAGGAAATATTTCTGGCTTGGTACAAATAGACACGAAGCTCATAATGTTGAACATCTGCAACGAGAAATTTAAACTCCATTATTGATTTATAATAAAATGTTTCTAAAAGTATTCAACAAGAAACAATTCATCTAAGATAACATGCGAGAACATCATCTAAAATATCAAGAGTAAAAGTCTATTATAAAATAAACTGGTAGATTAAACTACCAAATCATATGCCACATAAATATTAATTTTTAAGATATCCCAATCTCCCTATCGGTAAAACAGGAGTTGAGAATTTTATTTTGAAAAGTAGCTTACCATTGAACACTAAATAGAAACTAGGATTTCCAAACTGGAAAGTGTTCTTCTTGTATTTGTACTAGATGAAAAATGCAATAGACGAAAATTGAAATTTGGTATCAAGAAATTAGAGGTATTATTTATAGCCCAGACTAACAAAAATACTTCAATTTCCTATCGGCACCACGGTGAAAGTAGCAATAAATTATTTCCGGTGATGACCTGGCCGGTGATGCGATGAGTTTTCAACTTACGCCACAAATTATAAAACAAGAGTTACTGAGGGTTGATTCATCTAATTTGACCGATTTTGAAAAAGCTGTATAAAATTAACACGTGCTCGGATTGATTTGAGATTTTGCACCATGACTAAACAGATACTTTAGTTTTTTGAAAAAAATTTCATCAAAATTAAAAAAACAAAATGGCGCCGAAATAAATCGTTGGTTCGAGGGCTACACAAAAGCACTTTCCGAAGAAAACATTGGCTATTCCGCGATAATTAGAAGGTGTAAAGAAAAAGGAACGACTGTTTCCAAGTCAACAATTTATTGTTTTGTCAATGAAAAATGAAAATCGCGAAGTTCCGATGTCAATAGGCTCAAATTCTAGCGTTGATCGTCAAATTTCTGCTTTGCAAGTTTTGCAAAACGTAATTATTAGACTCATGTACTATGTTCCTAAAGCTCATCACGTATTAATTGGAACTGAAAATTTGTATAAACTGTGCGGAGAATTCACTATTAGGCAAATTTACGTGCAAAAACTCATAGAATTTGTTTTCAAAAATAAACGTGTTGCACACTTGTTAATTGAACCACCTCACCCTTGTGGAGTAAGACTGGCACGATATTTCAGACCCCAAACATTTATGTGCTCGACAGATCGTGAACCTTTATGCTCAACATTGGATATACTTAATAAATCTGGCTTTCTCCTAAATGCCCCAAATGATGTTATGCAAAAACGATTAATCAAGCAGGGTGTGGTTAACGGTGATCTAAAATAATTTAATGTTTGTTAGCAGTGTCCTTTACAGAACGGTATGCCACAGCCTTTGTTGTTCCCATGTTTTTGCTTTTTTATTTTTGTTCTCTCTTGTTATTTGCTAAACATGTCGAGTGATTGTGGTTTGAAACTTTCTTTGTTCACTAATTAATCAACGTTCATGCGGCGCATGCCTTAACTTTCCATTGCTCGACGACTGATTGTATTGTATCTCAACACTGTGGGGCCTCCACAAATTGCATCGCAATGAGGGGGCCCTGGATGCTTCGCGCCAAGGTAGAATGATCTTATGTATATTTGAAGCATTGTATGACCACACATTCCTTGGCGTTGAAATAAAACAAAAAAAAAAAATTCAAACGCCAATTGCCACGTGTACAACAAAAGCGGTGGTGGACAAGGTGAAGCGCCTGGTCTCCGGTGAGAATCCAGCAACACAAACAACGATTGCC
>JAQGBY010006034.1:0-13703 GCA_034698785.1 Mycogona germanica
CCGCGCCGGGAATCGAACCAGGGACCGCCGAGCCACAGCCAGTAGCAATACCGACTGGGCTACGACGAGTCGTACCAAGCTGAAACCGAGTTGAATCACGGATCTTTGGATTGTCGGTCCAGTGCTCTACGAAAGAGGTCCTAACAAATCTTTCTCACAAATAGGCAATTGTTAAAATATGTTACGCTTTTAATCTGATAAAAAAAATTACCATTCCTGTAAATTAGCTTTACAAAGTTTGACGATCATTTCCAAGAACAATTACAAACTTCAAATTGATAATGAATCAGACTTGAAACTGAGACATTTTGTGCCTAAAATATATTTGTCAACAACTAAACGCCAAGTGCAACTATCAAGAGTAATATAACGATAAGAAAAGGCGATAAAGTGTGATCTGTACCTGCTCTCGCTTGCTGGCATTTGGAACCTCATCGGGATCATCCTCTACGTTCTCTTGCTCTTGCTCCATGTCTTCTGGGGGGTCTTCCTCAGTCAGAGAAGTCTGGGTAACGTCCAAATCGTTCGTTTCACCTAGCATTTCGTCTTGGTTATCAACAAACAGGTCACCCTCGCCATCATCCTCCCCAATTGGCAGTTGCTCTTTCACCACCTTGCCCTTGGCTAGACACAATAGACAAACACAAAGAAGGCAACATGTTTAGCGATCGAGCAGATAATTGTGAACGCTTAGTTATATGAACTTATTAATTTAATTTTTAAAATAAGTAAAAGTGATTTTCACAAATGTGACAAGCAAATATTTTCTTATGTCTAATAGTTGCGCAGACTTGATTCAAAGATGAATCAACGATCACTAAAAATATGTTAGATATCGAAAAGACGTAAAAATAAAATGGAAGTTGTGTCCGGGACAGTGCCTGACGAGAAAAGACGAACAAGAGTTGCCGATAACTCTTTTTACAATAAAACTAACAATAAACTTGTAAGAAGAGTTATCGAAAACTCTTGTTCGTCGTTTCTCGTCCGGCGCTGTCCCGGGTATTTCTATTATTTTAGTATTATTAAAAGTTATAATTGATTATCACGTATACATGTGAAAACAAAGGCGACTGCAAACAGAGTGCCTAATCAATATTATCGATGAACCTAAATAAATTTGAAATATTTGGATTTATTTACTGTGAAGTTTTTCTGTTCTAAAACAACTTTCTTCCAGGTTAATCAATTAAAGAAATAAAGAGATCAGAATATAAAAATACCGTATCAAGCCATTTTTTTATACTTTGGTGAAAGTCAAGCATAATGAGACGTGAATTCGATCATTCATCAATTTCACGGTGGTTTCTATACATGCGGCACTAACTCACCAGATTCTGCAGAGACGGACTTGGCATCATCATCTTTATCCTCGTCCTCCGATTCGGCCTCCTCGTCGTCATACTCACGCTCCTGTGCATGCCGATCGCGACTCTTAATGGCCACAGCGTCATCTTCCGCCATTTCGTCACCCGATGACTCTGAGCCATCGTCCTTGTCGCCATCACCACCAGTATCCCTTTCTTCGTCACGGTCGTTGTTCGCATCGTCTTCTCCGGCAATATTTGTAGGTTTCTCCATTTTTTCGCGCTTCCTCACATCACCGATGAACCTAAGATTTCATTTAATACGACATTTAATACAAAAATTTGATTTCATTACAATTAATTGCCCAATATGAAGCGGTGAATATTCTAGTACAAGTCTGGTTTTTCTCGAATTGAGAAACAAGATATTTTACTAGATGCGTCACCATATGGATCCGTGTACCATTCAAACTTTTACTGCCCCCTATTGGCGCTGTACAAAAGCTTTGGGTTTTGACATTTTCTTTAGAAAGCGTGACATGCCAATGAATTTTTGCTTTTAACTAAAAAAATCTAATTACACCAAAGTGAGATTCACCGCTTCATATACACAGTGTCCCAAAGTTTTCATCCAAAAGAAATGTTAGAATGCAATGACAATTTTTCATTTCACCTGTAAAAGATAACATAAGTTAAACACGCGAATGATAATTAGACGAAAAGTTATTGCCTTATAATTTCTTAACGCCGATTTTCTTCCAATAATTTTATTTTTCATAATCTTGACGTGAATCACTTGCAGCGATAATATGGACACTAGGGTAATTTATGATAATGCAACCAGCAGATAAACTAAAAACATTTAAAATTGAATCTAACACCTGCCTTTAAGTGTCACGAGAGCAAACAATTTCAACAAGTTCATAGTTAAAATATTTTTTTAACATTATTTAAATTTTATAAAAAGATACCGCTCGCTGACGATTAGTGAGTTCGGTAACGAAGTTCTTAGAGTAGTTAGATGCCCTTATATGAACACGATACTTACGATGCTTTGGCTAACATCTGCACTTTTCGAAGCATCAATTTTGCCATGAGAGACAGGAACAGGGACTCCATATACTTTAAAATCCGGTCAGGCGATAACTGCATGTCGCCTTTGTAGGCCTTCCTTGGCAGAAAGTTAAATCTTATCTTGTAGTGGCGGCAAAACTCACTGCAATAGAAATGGCTCCAGCATCTTGAATACTGAACATGACCAGCTAATTGCTGAGAAAATTCTCAGATAATCCGAATCTACCATCACAAAAGCTGAACTGAAGAACCAATAGACAGAACCATCAATTTGTATTACGGGTTAAATAAATTTGGTTGAAAAAGTAGTTGAAGACTCCCGTTTTCTCAAAGCCCATTTACAATTTTTGCAAGATTGAAAAAATAATTTTGCCGAATTTCATGGAACATGTTTTTCTTCAGTTTCTTAGTAAAAACTTTGAAATGTGTAACCGTATACTGATCATAATGTGAAGAGCTCACAAAATCTGGAAAAACCAGTGACTGTGCAGTCTCAGACCAAACAAAGCGAAGAGAGGACGTACTTTGAGTCCTGTTGGACGCTTTCTGTAGTCTCGATGGATTCGACTACTTCAGACAAGTAGACTCTGCTCAACCTTTTCTTGAGCTTCATTGACTTGCTCTCCAAATCCGGACAGTCCAGAAACGGTATTTCCATGGTTGGAGTCAATAAAGTCTTGGACGCAGACATGAGTATCTCTCGAAGACGCGGAATTCCAAGAGTCACGTTCATCTCACCACGACCAGCGAAGTGGAACGTATTCAAAGTCATCTGAGTAGAAGGTTCGCCCACCGACTGCAAAATGTAAGAGCAGAACAAAAATAATCTCGTGTTTACCACAATTCGCCATTACAACAATACAAAATCTTATTCCGAGCTAATTTGTAAGATATATTAAAATTGAAGTTGTCGGAACCAATACGTTATTAACAAATTTAAATTCATCTGATGGATGAGTAAGCCCCGCAAGCGCAATATTGCGCCAATTGTTCACCAATAATTAAGCCACTAATGGCGACGACGTACCTGGGCGGCCAAGAGACCAACAGCCTCACCGGGTTCGCAAAACGACGTCATTATCTTGTGATGGAACATCTTTCTAATGGTAGATTTGCTAGGTAGGTCGGCGTTTGGCTTGGATTTGTCGTCTACTTTCACATCCGAGGGACGACTTGCTAAATAATCTTCAATTATTTTGTCGAGCTTCTCGGAGATAGCTCCGAAGTTGGAATCCGGACGGTAAGTAGTAAAGACTGGCTGACACACTTGACCTGCTTTCTTTGAAAAACTGACAGAAAAATTGAAAAGCTTCAATAAATAGGAGTAAAAAATAGTCAATGAGTATAAGTTTGACAAGCTCAGAAGCAGTGTTTATAACAATTGTATAATTCATTTTTTTTAAATTCATGGCACAACTGACGGTCAATTAAAAAATAAAAAATTTCCCCCACATCACTGTACATTAAAAACCGCATACGAAATTAAAATTTCACATGAATCAACTCACCTCAACTTTTCTTTTAGATCAAGCTTGTGCCACAATTCAACAGCCGCGCCCTTGTCCAGATCTGGCATTTGCGTCTGCGAGAATTGCAGGAATCCACTATTTCTGACACGCAACGCGTTCTGCTGGTACCTTCTCCAGTGCTTACGGATCTGAGAAGCCAAATAAGCGTTGATTGGGCAAACTACAATGATGATGCTCTCAATCATCAAATACAGAATTCAGCGTTAAAACCAGATGTAATTTTACAAATTCTTCACAGACATACCTTTTTATGCTCTTTTAGAAGTTTATCATGTTTGCATTCTGAAACTTGACAAACTTTGTCAATGGTGCTTTCCTTGTACAGTGCTTTGTGATTGTCAGCAAGAAATTGCAACTGATCCTCTTTCAGGAAAGGCACCTTAAGAATGTCCAGGGCGTCCTCGCCATACATGAACTAACACAGAAAATTTCATTAAACAAATTATAACGATGAACACAAAACGTATCATGAACACAAAATTTTCCCGCAATAACAAAATGCCACAACTATTCATCAAATAAATTGACTGTTCACCTGAATAACAGTGCCATCACTATCCCGAACGGTCAGATCATAAGCAACCGTCAACCCCTCCATATGCTTGATTAGACATCTCTGAAGGTAACCGCTGCGACTTGTCTTGACAGCTGTATCGATCAAACCCTATACAAAATATTTCGACGGGTTATATAAAAAAAGATCCAAATCGAGCGCGCGAAAGGAAGAGAAATAATAACTCTCTCAGTTTTGGCTGCGAGCGCATTAGCAGATAGCTGGACTTTCAAGAATCGGCCACTTGAAACTTAATCTGTTGGAGGAGGCAGTGTTAGAACGCAAATTCATCCAGGATTCTTCTCATTTATGGGTCATTTACATGAAAGCAATTACATGAAATACAAGAAAACCTGCTAGTTTCGCGAAGCTTGGATCACGTGATGTTAAATCGATAAATTGAATTGGAGTCGATTGCTTTCATAAGGCTAATCACTAATGGGAACATGATAATTTCATAGAAACAAGAATGTATTGTATACTGGTGAAGCATTACAAAAGCATTTACTTAAAATTAATTATACCAGTGCATCAACTTTTCAAATAAAAAATATGAACTGTACATACCTCCCGACCGGCCATGCAATGGAAAAAGTACTCCTGTGGTTTGATGCCAGTTAGAAATCGCCCGTCCACGAAACCGCCCGCCCGAGGGGAAGTGCAATACGGTAGAAACGAGGGAAGCGTTTTTCCACTGATCATCATCGGTGGCCGACGACCTTCCAGCTCAATTTGCCCAAGTAGGCAGGAAATTTGCATGCAGTTGACCTAGAAATAGCCAACATTGACTCTTCTTTCTTAGCATCTAACTCCGCAATTATTGTAATAACACAAATCTGTAAACATTGAAGTAGACTCACCGTGGCTCCTTTCGCCCCTGACAGCACCATCAGCTGCAGATTATTTTCAGGGAATTGTTTCCTCAGACCATTCGGCATACAGACTCTGTTCCACACAAAAGAAATTAAACTATTTAATGGAAGTATTCATATGAATGGCAATACAATACATTGAAACAGACATCCTTGCTGAAACACTGAGTCGCTGAAAGCTTTGATTGATCGCAATAGAAAACTCTTTGGAAGTAAATTAAATAAAGGCAGATTCACACTGGATGATTAGCGCGGTTAGATGCCTGAAAATTGAGCTAGAGGTGACGCATGCTACTAACTTGTTTATGTCATTGTTGACTTGGTCCGTCTTGCCCTTCATGCACAAGTCTAGATTCCGTATGTCCTTGTCGTCGGTTTTCAAATGGGCCGTCGCATATTTGTCTTTCAGCGTATAGTCCTCTACATCGGTGGGCAAGTCGAAAGCTTGGCAGACCACGTCTCGTCCCATTTTACTGGCCCTTTTCATCAAATGACGGCGTTTTTTGTCGGCCTGGGGAAGACATAAAAAGTAAATAAATCTTGTATTTATCAAACGCATACCACTCATCGTGATTCACATTGGATCCCCTTTTGTAACATTTCTTAATACGATTATTTTATCATGTTACCATATATTTACTTCATTATATTCCTTCGCTTCAATACATTATTTCCTTCATTGTTTCTCCAGAATAGGCAAACAGGATTTTTACATTAGTTTGTTTTTTAATTTACCTTCGCCACAATTAGAATATCCTCCACACCCAATGTGAACCCCTCCGATGGCAGGAAATGTGTGAACAGACGTTCAAAGCGCGACAACAGAGTCATGGCTACTTCACCCCCGTAGAGCTAAAAATGACAAGACAGGAAAGAAAGTGACAAGGAAATTAATACATGGACGACTATCATTTAGAGCTTCATATAAAGAGCTTACGACTTTCCTCCCGAGACAAACCTCGTAGCAACAGTGAATCAGGCCATACTGAGTGGGCCCGCAGTGGGCTTTATCCAGAACGCCGCAGAGCAGTTCGCCTTTGCGCACGATAACCTCACTTTCGGACATCTCAATTCCATAGAGAGGTGATCCACCAGCAAGCCACGGTCGTGGTGTTTCCTTCTCCCAGCACTAGGAAATATAAAAGTTGTATCAAATTAGACAGGGCACAACATACTGAGTACAATACATGGAATTGAAATTTAAAAAATGATTCAGATTTGTGTATGTAAACAAGATCCAGGAGCGCTCAATATCAGACAGGCACAAACACCTGGACTCATGTGAGGCTGAGCATTATTATTTCTCAGTCGCCAGGTGACCATGTAGTCATCGGTAGTGGCGCTATGTCAGCCAAATCCTAATTCACCGCTTTAAGAACTGAGAATACTTAATGTGATTGCCCAAAAACCTATCAATATCGATGCTACCAGAGGGCACGAGTAACAGTCACGCACAGAGGTCATCTGAGTCATAAATTGTTCACAGCTAAGGCTACAAAATAATCCAACAATAGTCATGAATCGCCCAATTATTGATTTCAGTTACAACTAAATTTGCCACAGGAACCCCAATTAAAATATTAGATTGGTTTTGCTTAAAAAGAATGGAGAGTTGTCACGTTCATGCATTTGCTCTTGGGGCGAGTCAGAACTTACTTTCACAGGGGTTTTTGTCTTTCGAGTTAGTGAGAACAGTTGCTCTCCAGGTGGAATGGTGTTGATGATCACGGTGGAGGCTACCTGTTTGCCGGACCAGAGTGCATGGGGTTTCATAATGGCTGGAGGAAGCAATTTTATCGGACCGTCTTTGTTGGTGATTGCGCCGAACACCAACTGATTGTAATCCGACCTGGGTTAAAATATAAACTTCTGCGTAAAGCATAATTGTTTAACAGATCAAAGATCTTCTAGCTTGTGTTAAGACACGCTGCCCACTCACGTTTATGCAGTCAATATCGGTTCAAAAACACGCTCACCTTTCGAAAAATCGTCCCCTGGTCATGAGCAGGACAGCTGAAATGATGTGATCTTGAATGAGGCCGCCAAGGGGAGTGCCGTCCTTGGGAACCAGATACTGTTGGTTGACGCTAGCTGAGATTTAAAAAATGTCTTAGTCCACGAAAATAAGCGTTCAAACGAACACATAAACGAGATCGTGGAACTATTTTCTATGAACAAGGGAAAATAAATTAAATGTCCTGACCACAATATCGCCAGACAACTTTCATTCCTCTAACGTTACACACTGTTCATTTGAAATTTTAACTGGATCTATAAATGGCATGGTGCGAGCTATATAGCTTACCTATATTATATCCTTCTGATCGAGCGAGTTCGCTTTGAGGAAAGTGGGCATTCATTTCGTCACCATCAAAATCAGCGTTATACGTTTTACAGTTTGAATAATTTAGCCTCAGGGTTCGTTCTCCTTTCAGCACACGTGCCTGGAAACAAATACAGAACATGAAATTAGTCGAATACAGAATTCCCAATTTATAACTTGCGCAACGTTTCGATTTCTGCTCAAAAGAGATTGAAAATACCAATCATAAGAATTCCGCAAGGATCTCTGAGAGCAAAATATTAAGTCTCCTAAGCTGACCGACGAATGGATCTAGACGCACGGTATTAACCTTTTGGTATTTTTACCTTGTGGGCCATAATACTCGGTTTATGCAGCGTGGGCTGGCGATTCATTAACAAAATATCCCCATTCCTCAAGTGACGGTAGACCTTAGATGAACAAACAAATTAGACATAATAGAAATTGTGTGCAATTGTGTGTTGGAAATATTGAAATTAAGTGTGTATAATTGAAATTATGTAACAGAAGGATGCCATACAATTTTGGGTTTGTTAATATTGCCGTCGTCCCGATGAGTGAGAAGCTGTTTGGCGATGGCTTCTCTCGCTCTGTGGTCATGCCCAGGCAGCTTGACAAGCAAATCGTCTTCCATTTTTACGAAAATGGCACTGGTAGGAAATAGAAGGCATCGTAATTAGAACCCGAGCACGGATCAGAAACAACCAATAATCAACAAGAAAAAAAATTCAAAGTATTTTTAAAAAGAGAAACGAAAAAGTTAAGGACTAAGCAGACAAGTTGCAATTCAAAGGTGGCTAGTTCGCCCGTCATCCGTTATAAAATTCCTATACTTTTTAATAGCGAAAATTACCTCAATAACAAAAATTGTATAGAAGTGTAAACGTTGTTAAAAGGAAGAAATTATGTCAGTTAGATTAGAACAGATAAACAGACATCCGTTATCAGATAACTAACAGAATTGAGCATGAATATAAGAACTATGAAATCGAATTGTTTTGCAAATGCCAAATCACCCGGGATGGACGTCGGGACCATTTATGACCGCCTGCCGCAGTTCCTTGACGTTCCAAGGCGTCACAGGAGTGGGGTAGGTGAGACATTTCGCAAATATTTCTGGGATGCCAACTTCGTCGATGTCGATGTAAGGATCCGGAGAGATGACCGAACGAGCAGCGTGGTTCACTCTCTTGCCCATCATATTCTTTCGAAAGAGGCCATCCTTTTTCTCCAATAACTATGTGGGAGTGCCAAAAATAAAGAGAACTGTCAATCCCTAGTCAAATCCATTTCTTCCAGCTCGCGTTATTGGAAGGTCGGCAATTGCCAAAAGAAAATTCATCCTATTATTTTTACAATGTATTTCAACCAACACTGCAATGACGACCAAGTTTGACAACTTGAACCATGTAAAACGAACGAAAGTCTTAAGATACTGTCTTAATAAAGAGAACTGTCAAGAACTGTCTGAGCTGGAACGTGAGGTTGCGCTCGCTATGCACCGCACCAAATCCAAAATTGCAAATTTGACAACTTGCTAGTTTCCGACGAACTCAATGTTTAATAAAACAGGCTTCCTTTCGACAGAATCATGAAAACGACAAACATTGTTCAATCAGTTACCTGTTTTACTCCTGGAGTTTTATCACGCGATAGTTTATCCAGACTGCTATCGAACACAGAATTGACATGATTTTGTAGCTCGTTCCAACAGTTGTGGAGCTTTTCACTTGGGGTGGCACCTTTTATGCCAAACAAAAGGAACTGAGGAAAAAAAATGAAATACAGATTTTAAAAAAAAGTTGCATAAATTTTAACAACTCACGTTCATAGCCCAGCACAATGCTGGTCTAGGCTAGACCAGCTAGGCAAAATTACTAGGTCGCCTCCTGGGGGTTCTAGTTCTAGTTCTGGACCTCCTTAACAAATATCTCAAATACAACTGGTCGTTCGACCCCCGCCATAGGCTCTTGTGGGCTGCTTGTGGATACATATTGTAATTGTAATTGGTCGGTTACAACACTCTCAGCAGCAGTGTCGCCTTTATGAGTCAACTGTCAACAAAAGGATAAACTTAACGTTTTCGAACTACATGTAAAAATCTCAAGTTCGCAGAGGTGATAAATAAAGTAATCACCTTCATAGAATCCGGTATTTCCGCTGGAGGCCCATTAATGGCAGATCCCAAATGTTTTAGCAGAATACTGTTGACAAGAATTTTGTTTAGTGTAGCGGATTGAGGATTCATATAGGACTGGCCACCGGCTTTCATCAGCTAGAAATATTTCAAAATTTATCATGTTTTCAGATGCAAATTAAATCAAGTTCACCAAAGTTGCTCCAGCAAATGCATTTATTGAGCAGACCTTTAAATAAACTGGCTGGCAAATTAGTCATTTTATGAGTGACTTTTATAGCCCCAAAACTCAAGCCAATCTATGTCAGAGTCGTCAAGCGTGAAGTTTTATTACTATTGATTACATAGAGATTTTCTAATTCGGTATTTCCCAAGTTAAAAATGCATGAAAGTCGCAAAACTAATATGTAATGCTTTATTTTCTTTCTCTTATTTAATTAGACTTGCACAAGAATTTAGAATTTAGTCAATTAAGAAGTTTTGCAATGTTTAAAGATAAAATTTCGAAGAACCCACGGTTTTCAAAATATTATTGTATTTTTAATTTACATTCGTTAGCATTTTGGAGCAAAATTTGTCGCGAAAATTCGAAGTAGAATATAGGTACAATGTTGAACACCTTGGAATGTACCAAAACCAAAAGCGAAAATTGACATTCAAACGCAACTCGGGTGGGCACTTACGGGTCTAAAGCGTGTCGGCGGTACCGGAAATACGTCCAGAAATAAAGCATCGATTGGGGTAACAGTTTGGGTGGTTTTCTTGTCTACCAGCGATCCATACAAGCAGTCGACGATGTGTGGTTCGTTCGCGTAGACTTTTAGCAGATGTTCTTTAGCCTGCTTCGGTGTGAAATACCGTTGAGCAATCACATCTACCTGTTTATCATCTGGGTCGACATCACCAAGCAACTGGTCACCCGTTTGCTTATTTTCCTTTGACGAGCTAAAAGAAAACTTGCCTTGTAAGTCCATGTGAACATCTACGGGGTAATTAATTATCTATTTCAGTGAATGGCAACATTTTGGTCACTAGATAAGACTCACCTTTTGGCGGTCTTCTTATCTTTCACCTTTGTAATTAGAGTACGACCCATCACAATGCGATTGTTGTGCTCGAGAAACAAGTTGGGATTCGTGAATTTACAACGGCAGCACTTGCCTTTCCTGTACTCGTAAAACCTGCTTGTAAACTTAATCTCAAGTTCCACACTAGCTTTGGTGTGTAACTGGTCCATGTTGGAATCGCGAGCCCCTGGCAAAGTACAAGCGAAATAATTATGGAATTGTTTATGGTGCAACAGAGACAGATTCAATACCGTATAATAGATTTTCGATTGTCTAGAAGTGATATTTGTTAAAAAAAAATTTTAAGACCGAAAATAATTGGTAATCTTCGAATTCGCAACCCTCTTCGTCCTTTATCTATTAGTGTGCTGGACTAACCATTTCATCACAAAGTAAATTTTGTTGACCATAACCATTTATAGGGACTAGCCTCACACAGCCTATTTGGATCAACACAGTATTATTAAATTGTGGTAAAAATTTCTCGGACCCAAGCTAAGATGAATCTCCAACAAAAACTTTGAAAAGAAATATTGGTTAAACTTTTAACAACGCCCTGCTCAAAAATTGAGAACTTGAGAGCTAGCAAAATATATATCATAGTAGCGATATGACTTATTCATTATTATTTATACCAGCCAGTCCTTTTGTCAGCAAATCTTCAAGTTCATTTGAAAAATTCAAACTCGCTTGGTCCTTGTCTTCGAGTTCATTGGCTTCCAATACTTGGTTGGCGACCTGCTCCATTTCGAGAGCAACGTCGTTTAGTCCCAGACGCAGAGCCTTCATCTGCATCGCGAACCCGAGGCACACCCTCGGAGGCACACCGAAGTTGTGGCACTTCAAGCAGGTCATGCGTAGAAGCTGAACATGTAAGAATGATTGAGAATGATCGAAACGTTTGGCACAAAAGCACATTGAAATTAGCTCTATGACACATAAGCAATTGACGGCCAAGTAATAATCAAATATTATTTCGAATATCAAAACTGAGACAACGCCACCAAAATAATCTTAACCAATTTTTCGAGATATACAAAACAAATTTTCAAGATTTTTCAGTCGTTTAAATATCTCTTGTTTGATATGCTGGAAACAATTTAGATGCTGCTGTGGACCTGACGTTCTAGTGCTTCAAATCAAATTCTCTAGCACTCATGTTGGAATAGAAACAGAAACTTGGATCTTGCGTCAACAGGATTGGGTGATTGAAGAAAGCAATAACAGGAAATTAATCTAAAGATAAATGGAGGCGATTACTGCACTGTAATCAGAAACTCGGCAACAAAGTAACGTATTAAACAGGGGTTTATTAGTTGAATCACGAATATTACAGGATGCAAATAGATAAAAAATTAAAAATTACTACAATTATGGACAGGTTTAGTAATTTTTTTTATATATATTTACATCCTGTAATATTCGTTAGTCAACTAATAAACTTTACGTTACTTTATTGCCGAGTTTCTGATTACAGTCCAGTAATCGTCTCCATTTATCTCGAGATTACTCCATGGGCTTCTACCAATTGTTCGAAAAATTAATCTAGTTTACTTGGTTCATATACGAGATAACACAAAAGAAATAAACTGGTATGCAATTCAAGTAATTGAATTTTTAATTAGCTTACATTGAATGTACTTCGGAGGAACAGCGGATTGAAGACCGGCAGTGACAGCCTGATGAAGCTCATGTGGCCTATACACCAAGATGACGATTGACCACAGGTGGGACACTTTTCTTCGTTGTTCGGACCTTCAAAATAAACAAGCACGTTAGAAATAAACTTCTGTATAAATTTTCTGACTGTTCAGATCTAGATATGCTAGAACAGAGAACTAAGATGCGTTAAGATTTAATCTATCAATTGAAATATTGCTGCTTTCCAAGCTTGTCGGCGAAAAAGTTGGACGAGTTACCAGTGTCCCCTTGTTATTCTTGAGCTCACCTAGTCGCGGATCGTAGAGACCGTTTCGATTGGGGTTCGCGAGTTTGTCAAATGGGACGGGGTTGGTCGTTTCAATGGCTGACATCTTTATAATCTCCTCGGTTGAATACATTTTGAACGTCAGTTCGTCCAGAACCTTGGTGGGCACGTCCAATCTATTCATTTTTGCAACGCCAACAGATCACACTATTCTGGTTGTGTTGCCTGCCGGTATAACCCAGGCCTGCTAATACAAAAAAGAAAAAAAAACATTTGAAGTAACAACCATGCCAGCACATTCATTCGCTATTGTATATTCCAGTCAATTATTTTCCTTGATCTATTACTAACAGCACAGTAGCAAACCAATTATACAAATAACTGCAGGCAAGAGACATTTTATTGGTTTGGCCAGCTGGATTTTTTTCAAGTACAATCGTAATAATCAAGTAAATATTTTCATAGTTTCCTGGTGTTATTACGGTTATTAAAATTAGAAAATTGCTCGGTCATGTTCGCTCATTTGACTCGTACGGTACCAATACACCAGCAAGATATCTAACTTCATGCTAAATTCAGAGAATGTCTAGTGCAGGCGGTACACGTGACGTTACCTAGGCCGTATGGGCAATTGCGGTATGCATAGAGATCCGCCTGACCAGAGGATTGATCTTGCAGGAGAATATCCCACACGGATTTTGGCAAAAAGCCCCTAGATCTAAAGAATTCAAATTTGAACACATCTATATTGCAAAGATCATCAGAAGTACCGGTGATTTACACCATAGCATGGATCCATGGCATTGGATTGAAAGTCACAAAACATTACACGCTCTAAATAGTATGATATATCGTTAACTGTACCATAGTCGAATATAGGCAGCGCCTTAAAAACTAACTATGTACCGCAGAAA
>JAQGBY010006035.1:0-13700 GCA_034698785.1 Mycogona germanica
CAAAATAAATTATAATAATTCAAAATCTAAAATAAAACCCAAGATAAACCCTCACTAAAATAATTTATTACACCCCCCACTCACGCAAATCACACTGATGTATTCATGACATTCAAGTGAACATACTGAAGTGTCACAACAATAAAGCTTTATTCCTCATGTAAGATTTCAAGGCAGATTTGAGTACAACATCAGATAATAAATTTCAGAAAGATCATTTGCATATCAAAAAAACCTCTCAAATTTATTTTTTTCTTAACACATTTTGACTGGGCATGGTGGCTCTTTAAAAAACCCAGCCCAACATGGTTCGCAATTTGTATCAAACTAGCAAATCGTATTACTAGGAGAGATTTTTAACAGGAATTTTTTTTCTTCTCTGCAACAACCAGCAAGTGTAGCTTGCACAGATTGCATGGTTTCAAGATCAACCAGAGAACAATGAGGACATATAATGATCGTCAAAAGATGGACAGGCCACAAGTGCTGTAGAATAAGAGGGATATAGGAGTGGGGTGATGGTTGTGTAACAGTGCTAGTAGACGTGGAATTTTTCAAGTGGCCACGCAATTCGTTTCAACTTGGGAGAGTCCGCAAAAATTTGTTGGGTGCTGTATCAAACTCATAACGAAACGCGTATGGTCCAGCCTCGGTTATTCAAGGTTGCAATCCGTATTGCTAATGCGTTAGAGCAGATCTACCAAGAGCGACACCTGTGGCAGAGATGGATCGCTCAAATTGAAACCAATCTGGGTTCCGGTGCGATAGGAGCAGAACTGGGTTCTGGGGTGGTGGTGTTGTCGTTAGAGGGGACGAGGAAAAAACGTGTGATTTTTCAAAAAAAGTTCATCTTGTGCCACCACCTCGGGGGAAGAGTAAAATGTCCCTTCCCAGACGTCCAAGTTCCTTAAGTGGTTGGGGTCGAGCCTTGCTCCACTCGTCGACCTCAAAAACATTGACATCACTGCTGACGACAAAAAAAAAAAAAAAAGGAACACCATGACGTGTTACGTCACCGCTCACTGCGTTCTTATCCACGCGGTCACTTCACACATTCTGAATCACTTGGCAACACGTTTATCAGCTCCCCAGCCGCTCCTCTTTGATTGAGTCTGTACATATACCATGTTCAACTTTAAATAAACTCTTCTTATAACATTAATAACTAGAAAAATAGCTGGGTTCAGCTTACACCCTGAAGATTTGAGAACTGCTGTTCGGGCGCCACAGCGGCGGTATCGCCTACCGAGCCGGCATCTGGAGTGTGATTGGAGGGAAACCTCAGTTCGAACTTTGAGGTCTTGACGTTGTGCAGCGCACTCTGCGCCGCCAGCTCGCTCCTGAACACCGCGTACACTTGCGCATTGGCCATGTCTGATGCGGAGACGACGCCAGCGCCGCCACCGACGCGCTCGTCACCCTCGAGCGCATCGTCACGATTGTTCCGATTGGCGATCTCCAGTTTGGCACCTTGGCCGATTATTTCCTCGAGATAGTGTTCGACTTGGCTCCGCGTTAGACCGTGGGGCAATCCGCGCACCTCCAGCACATGACCTCCTCCGCCTCCTGCTATTTTTGTGGACATCGGCAATCGCGTGCGGCGAAGATAACAAAAGATAAAAAAGAGGAAAAAACAAACGGATCAGTGATACAGACTCCAGTGTCTGTCATTGCAACAATTATTACGATTCGTGATATTCCGAACTCAGAGCGATCTGGGGAATGGAGTGATCACAATTCGGATCCATCCAATAAAGTTTGGAGACGCTTGCCTACAAAAATTGGCAATTTATTTGGAATATCCTAAAGGCGCAACTTTTGGAAGAACTACTGTTTCAAGTTTTGTTCCTGGCCTAGAAAATTGGTAGCCATTTTATCAAAGCGCCTCCACTTTCTCTCACTGTGTAGACGGCTAGCGAAAAGCAACAGTTTTTCACTTGAAATGTGAGAAATTGTCTGCAGACCTGCATGGATCAATTAAAAATGACTATACACACTCACAGTACAGCACATTATTTCAGTATTGCACAAGTGCAAAATTCGTTGAACTACAACTTAGTTCATCTGGAAATAATTATTTAAGGACCAGAGATTTATTCCTGCACTAACGCCGGGCACCTCATGTGGGACACACACTGGATTCGAAGTCACCACGATTCGTAACAGAAAATCTCAAGTTTACCAATTAGATTTTCTGAACATGTGTTGGTCAAGAAAAGGTGGCCAGCGGATAGCCCAGCAGCCAATGCGGATACGGAACAACGGTGGGTGGGATACCTCTTTCGGGGAACGGAGGGACGCCCAGCGTGGGACCGTCCGCCTTGGTTCCGTAGTTGGTCTTGCTGCGCTGCTGCCGCCGCATCTTGCTGGAGGGTCGGCCACCCGCTCCGGCCGAGGGAGCACCGCCGCTACTGCTGTGCTGCGGGGAGGAGTGTAGGCGGGACATAGGGCGTTGCTGCGGGGGAAGCATGAGGGGGACCCGGATGGGCGTTTGCATCTGGTGTTGTAGGGGGGTGCCGATCAATCGCAGGTCACCTGAATGAGAAAGAAGAGAGGCGGGCGACAAGGACACACAATTAGCACAACGTATGACGAGACTATGTCTACGGTAGGGAGTCGACCACATGTTCGGTTAGTTACTGGTTAATCGTTTGCTATCGATAACTACGATTCGAAAGCCTGAAAATTCGGTGTCACCCAAGATTCAATAAATTTGTCTTTAGTTAGAAACAGTTTCTATAGAATATTCCGGACTAGCCCTGGACTAAAACAATATCAAATGCAAATAACAATTCTAATTTAAACATTTATGAATGTTTTCGATCAGTCTTTGTGTTCCACAAAAAGTTGCCTCTTCAATAACCGATTTGACTTTGTTAACACACCAAATTATTAATAATAATCCAAATACACGAAAATGTCTAGTTTCGTGCAACTGAGGAAACTTTCTTGAGCAACTAATTGGTCAAGTTTTTAGGATAACCAAGAATTTAAATACTTCAAAATTAATTAGAATGCGAAATTAAATACAATATATAGTTAATTTGAGCTTCTCCAAAAACAGTATTAGTTTGAATAGACAGCAAAATATTATTTGACAATTTTTGCCAGTTGCAAAATGAAGCATCATTCGAATTCGAATCGGTATCGACAGCGAAAAAAAAAGTCGGCAGGCACAGATTACCGAGCAAGGATCGACCCCACACATTTGACCTTTTCGAAAGTCTCTCAGACACGGGAGAGATCACATACAAGTACAGTACATACGTCAACACATGCGTAGGCATGCTCACACTCACCCTGACCTAGTGGGACCCCTCTATTAAACAATGGGGTGGAGGGAGGAGGGCCGATGCCGGAACCGCCGTTTGGAATAGTGTGCAGTGCAGGGGATGACATTACCTTATCACTGACATTACCTACAAATTCAGATATTCAGGTGAGGTTTCAATTGATTGTGTAATCTAGCTCAGGTTCACTAAAATTGCCGAAATTTATTGGCAATTTATAAGTATTCCTATTTGAAATGGACAGCAGTATTAAAATATTGGATATTATTTAGCTCAAAAACAACAATTTCTGAAATTAAGTAAAATACACTACAACTTCCTGCAAAAATGACTGCAACGTTTACCAAAAGCGAAATGTCTGTAAGAAAATTATTTCTCACGTATCTAAAATATTTTCAGTTTAGTATTTTAAACATCATATCCAATTACAACGATTCCAACAAATGGATATGGAATAAAAAATCCAATTTTAAAATCTTCCACGCATTGAATTATCATACTTCTCGTATATCGCGAACGAATTTCTTGGCATTGTGTTGAAATTTAAAGTAGCTATGTTTATAGTTTCATGAGACGCGATCAGTTTTTTAAACTCATTTATCAGTCTCTTCTCTTTAAGACTTGCTCTTGCTAGGACGGCAGTGGCCACACATTCGCTCTTAAAATTGGTTATTGATAAACTAAACAATTCTTTGAAATTCCAGCTCAGTGCACGTCTGATCGGGACGACATGAAAACCAACACTCCACAGGAAAGGCAAATCGGATGCACCCAGCAAAAAAAGTAACCAACCCCGACGACACAGAAACCCCTAGTTACCTGCCGCATCGATGAGATAGACATCCGACGACTTCACTAATCTTTGGTCCACCATGGGAATAAAGCCCTTGGTGAGTAGGGGCGGCGCCGAGTATGGTCCGTTGGTGCCAGCCACGAAGCTGGACTGGTGCGGCAAGGCCAGCGGTGGCGGAGTATTGGCCTTCATCTGCATCATCTGCAGGCCGGGCCGGAAGATGGGATGACTAGTGACGACCTGAGGCGAGAACGTAGCGTACAGGGGCGGCGGCGGCGGCGTCTGCGAAGCAGTTGGCGGACCCACTCCGGGACCGACGCCCACCACTTGGTGGTGGAGGTGGTGGTGGTGCTGCTGCTGCATGAGATGGTGCTGGGGAGGTGGCAGACCTCCTTGGGGGTGATGACCCTGCGGCAACGGGTTCACCACCTGCGTGTACAAGCCATAGGTGGTGGGACCAGAGGGGGCGGGTGATCCCACACTAAAGGTCCGTTGCATGCCCTGTCCACCGCCGGCAGACATGCTCGACGGATGCTGCTGGCAGGGAGGCGTTTGCGGTCGAAAACTGCCCTGCCCACCTTGGTTGTATAGTTGCTGTTGCTGCTGCTTGGGGTGGTGCATGGTAGGAGGCGGTGGCGCTGCAGGCGGCGGGACCACCACCTGTCCCAGTGTGCCGCCGTTGCCACCAGTGGCAGACATGCGGCCGCCGCATAGAGGAATGGATCCAGGTACGTAGCTGGTCTGACTAGGGTGGCCGAGGTGCTGTTGCTGCTGGGTGGTTATGGCGGACGAGCCACCTCCGTTGCCATTGCGACCTGAGTTGAGACCAGGGTTACCGCCACCTCCACCCGGATGGGAAAGGAGAGGCGACACGGTGTAGGAGTAGGCCTGATAGTTGGAGCTGCCGCCGCCGCCGCAGCTGCTGGAGATCGGGATGTGGAGCTGGGGTGGCGGGGCGGCGACCGAGTAGTAGGGCGGCAAGGCCTGGCCACTGCCGTCTGCGGTGGAGACTGGGCTATAGCCCATCACGGGGTAGCCGTACACGCACTGTCCACCTGTCGGGAGAAATCACAATTGTTAAAACATGTGGCTTCGCATACGTTTCTTTAGACAACCACAGTTAAAGCGATTTTAAATGAATTTTTTTAAAAATTTGTTTTGAAATTAATTATTTCATAAATTTCAATTTTCTCCAATATTTTCTAATATTCACAACCACAGCCTTCGTTACTATTTATACCCGTTAATTTAAAATATACAGTGCAGTGAAAATCGGAAATGTGGTACCTGGTAATTGAAAGGATTGGGTCTGCTGGGTTGGCATCTGCGCTCCGACGCCTTGCATCTGATTGTGCATCACAGACTGATGGCATTGCTCGACCATCTGAGACTGTTGCTGCTGCTGTTGCTGTTGGCTCTCCAATAGAGACGGCGGGGGCTGCTGAGAGCCTTGATAGCCGTACTGAGGCATGTAGCGGATCGACCGACTGGGACAGGTCGAGGGCGACGACGAGGTGGGGATGTAGTAATAGGGAGTCTGAAACAAAACACATCCAAAACACAGACTTCAATTAGGCACTCAAAAATACGTAACATGGGTATTTTTGTAGTAACTCTTACAGAAGAAAATGATTTCGGGACAGCTTTGGAGGACACCACGTGAATAATTATAATTTGTCAGTTTACTACTACACTACATGTTTTCTTAATTCAAGCTCCAGGAAAAAGTTTACAAATCGAAGATTACCAATAACGAAGACTGGAGACTGCGAATAAAGAAAACTGATTCTGAACACAAGATTAGGCAGGAGAAGACATTTTAAAAATACTATTTACCTGAGCTATAGTGGAAAGATGCTGTTGCTGCTGCTGTTGGGAATTTTGTTGCTGCAGAGGTACACTGGGTGGTCTGGCAGTGGGCGCAGAAACACCGAAATTGTGAGTCAGCATTTGGCTGGAAGGATTGCCTATGTGCAGAATGGATGGGTCGACTCCTGCCATTCTGTCCACGGGCGACGGAACCGCAGCGAACGAAATGTTGGGCATCTGAGATGACAGATCCATGACGCTTCCACCACCGCCACCAGAATCCTAAAATACATGTAGACAATGATAGTAAGTTTAGATCAGTGCTTTCCATTTGAGCCCTTTTGTTTGTCAGTCATTAATTATATGATGACAGTAATTATGCTACAGGAATCATTAAAAAGTTTATCTAAAACTATTTTAAAAAACAGGAGAAAGGAAAAAAATATAGTTTGGTACAAAGATATCAATCAGCAAGAGCATAAGATTCGAGATTTAACAGTCTGTCCCGTATTGCATCCCTTTACGTTTTATCAATGTTTACCGTGAGAAATTGCCTCTGGTCAAGAACGGAGTAGGGAGACTGTTGGACGCCCATCGAGTAAACAACGTAGGGCGACTGAGTTGTGACCGGCTGTGGTTGCGGCTGGTGCTGGATGAGGGGAGACTGCTGAGCTAGCGCTGGCTGCATGACTGCCGGCGCCTGCTGGTAGAGCTGCAGAGATGGCGGTGGCGGAGGTGGGGGCGGTGGTGGTGGGGGCGGCGGCGGTGGAGGTGGCAGTTGGCTCACGTTGTACCGGTACAGGGTTCCGTCGTTGTTCACATATTGCTGGTCTGTGTGGGTAAGCGACCGCAAAAATTCAATTTGTCAAATACATTTTGATACTAGGAATGTTTTTACTAAGCTGAAAATTAACGTAATCAATCAAAATCACTTGTTCCTGTAATGATATAAATACACCTTTTTCATTCATGTCATTCAATATCTTATTTTAGTGCCAAAAATACGTATGTAACGACATAAAATACATTTTTATTCATGTCATTTATTATTTTTAAAAATAATCTATTTTATTAAATGTTCAAAATAATTTCGTTATAAATAACTTGCATGTTTGAGGGTTCATCAGGACACTTCCCGTCGGTACGGAATCTGCGTTTGCTAAGACCCACACCTGGCCCTGAAATCGAAACCAGATAGAAAGATAAAAATTGATTATTCCGGAAAATCAAAGTCAGACATTCCACAGAAATTTTTGGTGGTCTAGAAGTTATCTTCCATAATCATGGATATGGAAAATATTTCAACTTACGAAACGTATCTATTGTAAATCTACAGCAGTTACAAAATTAAAAATGGTAAAATTATCGCCATCTCACCTGCTGAGATGGACTTCGCATAGACAGCGAGGCGTAACTGCCGCCCAGAGGATTGGCCAGAGGCGTCACCCCCATGGGTGTGGCCACAGTGATAGGACTAGTGGCCAACGACATGGTGGTGGTGGGTGTGGAAACAACGGTCGCCGCCCGCGAGTGAATGGTCAGCGGGTTCTTGAGAGCCACCGGCCTTTTACCGTCCTCCGGCACACAGGCCATCGGCTGGGGAAAACCGGTGCACGAGAAGGACTCTGCAAAATGGAGGCATTAAGATGTTCAATCAATGGTGAACCTCTTTAACAAACTTAATAAATTGTTAGCATAGTTGGTAGAGCACCATTCTAATATCGAGGTCGCAGGTTCGATCCGGTAGCGCGGCGTGCTAATAACGCGGAGGCCGAGAGTTCAATCCCCCTCATGGCCAAATGTTTTTCATTTTTTTTATATTCACTCCAAACAGAAGAGAAATAAAAGCGTGGGACTCTAGAATGTACGATATACACACTAGACCACCAGACTAGACTGGTGAAACAGTTTAATTATTCTTTAGATTTCTTGTTCAATTGATCTCGGACTTTACCGCTTATTCACAATACTGTAACAGACTACGCTATCGATAGAATTATCGAAGTAATTCTATATCGGAATCGTATTTAGCATCCAACAATTCGAATCATTTCTAAAGTTCTTAAGTTAAGAATCTGAAATAAGAATTAAGTTAAGTTCTGAAGGATACGTTAAGCTTACCCGCTTTAGACAAACGAGGTCCAGCGCTCCGGGTACTGGTCGCACTGTCCGCCCGCGCCAGCACAGAGATTGAGATTCCGCCGAAGCTGCTGGCCTTGGGTATACCCGGTCTTCGGCTGGGGCGCAGCTCGTCCGTGCAGGAGGCGGGAGAGGCGACGCTGACACAGCCGTCCAACGAGCTGCTCTGACTGAGTAGGCGCGAGTCGGGTGGCACAATGATGGTGGGTCGCTGTGGCAGGTCGGTAGTGGACGAGGGCTCGGACTCGGTGCTGGCGCTGGTCTTGGTGATGACCAGCTTGGTGGGACGATTGGAGCTGTCAGAGTCAGTGCTGGACCACGGACGTGGCGTGTCGTTGTAGAAGCCCAGGTCCTCCTGGCTACTCAGGCGACTAGAGTTGTGCGTGCTGTCGTGGCTTCTGGAAAAAAGTGAACCGTGCCATTGCCATTATTCCGGATAAAAGAGTTCATAATGAGTTCGCAAGGATCGCATAGGTGGTCTAAAAACGTAAGTTAAATGGCGCTTGCAAATTTAGCTACAACAGCTTGCGAAACCAAAAATTACAGGCAGCGCCATAAAATTGCCAAGTATTGGGTACATGTGAGTAACGAAATGTCCAAAATTGAGTCACTGTCAATAGCCCACCATTTTTTCGACTTCACCTGACGAGGAAGCGTGGCGGCTTCCGAAAGCTCTTAATAGCCAGAAAACATGGTAAAAAATATATTTTTATTATTTTAATTTATCGGGTAAGGACGAAAGTGTGGAGCGAGTTCGTTCGTGTTTTGTCGCATGTTTCACAAATCTTCAAATTATTGTTTATTTCTGAAGATCAGATGTAAACTTAGTTTGTTAACGATCTTGTAGCCGTTTTTTGATTGCAGTCCGTCCAAGCAATCCACTTACATATTTTTATTATTTTTTATATCGGTTCCATATCTGCTATTTTTTATTTACAAACTTAGCAAGGGGACTACCAGCGATCTTCCATTAATATCTAGACTAACCGATTCGGGATCAAACTCACAACCCTTTGTTCCGTAGACACATGTTGATGGGCACTTACCGTATGGGAGAATCCACGGCACCCTCTTGCGAGGAGGAGGACTAAAGAGAAAGTGAAAAAATAAAACGTGGGAAGAGGGACGAGTCAAACGTGAGCCAGAAAGCCAGAGAGAATTGGTTTGACGCAGGAATTCACAGCTGGCCGAGAGCTGTACCTACATCTTGATTAAAAATGCGTGCTCTTGCCTTGCCGTACTCCTCTTCGCGCTCCTCGAACGATTTGCTGCGCCGGCTCTCTGACGACAACTGCCTCTCCGGGCTCTTAAACTGAACAGTCAAAAAAAACACTAGTCAGCACACACACACTCGGGAGGGATGGTGTGCCATTTACTGTATAATGACACTTCCAAGATTTGGATGAATTCGTATTAATAGATATTATCAAGTGATGTGTGAAAATAACGGGTTTCTTACTGTATTATGACATGTTGAGTGTGACCAGAACATGAAATATACAAGCAAAACTCCCATTCAATATTGTATCATGAAGGGAAATGCATCTTTCAATGTTGTTAATTGATGAAGAAGCATACACAAATATATGTCGCAAAAAATCGTGCACTCAAGACATTCGTTCTATTATAATTGGTCAGCTAATCTCATTATTGTGTATACACAGAACATCACGATTATTTAAACCAACTTTTAACAATAGGCATCGGATACATTACACAATTTACTAAAATTATAGTTACCATTTTCTATTTAAAACAAAATTTAACTATAATTTTTGTTCAATGACTTTTGCTGTGAATATTGCACAAAGTATCAATAGAGTGTAAACAGATTGACGAACACAGAATTTTGTGTACACATCATGTAACACCACTTACATCTTTTCCATCTTCAAAAGAGGAGCTGTCCCGCTTCAGAATAGATTTTTTTGGCTCGTCCGGTACCAGCTCGTCTCGGCATTGCTCGCGAAACCTCATGTCCGGTCTGAAGTAAAAAATAAAATGTGCAAGTGGATATATAATCCAGTGACACGTAGTTGCTAGTTGATCTCCGATCTTCAAACTATGATCAATCACAAAATCGCTGGGCAAAATTGCAAAAAAATATATCTGAATTTTGATGACTTACATTCGAGTATTTTTGGTTTTGTTCACGACGACAGCGGTCCCAGCTTGATCGACGTTATGGTCCAGGCCGAAGTATGCCGCCACCCGATGGACCAACATTCTCTGGTAGGCGCTCATCTGAGGAAACTTGAAGTGTTGCCGCCTGTGAAAGAGCACACCAGTTTAAGCAAAAAAAAGACTCGCCGCACAAATTGTGGAGAAAATATGGGATCAAGCTGGGCTCACTTGTTGTCTTTAACGAGGGTGATTAATTCCTGCTCGATCTTTAACAGCAACATGCGGTCCTTCTGATTCTTGTGTAACGTATCTACGATAAACTGCTGTAAATCTATTCCCGATGAGTCTGTGTACAGGTCGATGCTTGAATCTGATTTCATGACGAACAAAAAATAACGATTAAGAAAAGGAGGATCATAACTATAACGTAATTTCAATGAAACTACAGCAGGATTTAGGAATCATTAAATGTAAAAATATCCTTGCAGTGTCCAATAAAATTATAAGACAACTCCTAAATCGTTGAGTGAAACTAACCTCTGGATAGAGCCGGCGAGGAACCATCCATGCTACCCTGTGAGTGAGAACTGCCCTGTTTACCAAGTCGATGATGCTTCCCCGACGTACTTTTACTCTGGAATGCGCAAAACTATGCCAATGAAGCAACACAAAAATAAATCGCAAATAATTGAAAAATCTAGATATTTGCTATATAAATGTCAAAACAACACCAATAATACCAAATGACACACGGGACGTAAAACTTGGAACGGAATCATGAAAGTATTTATATTGATAGTGAAATCTAAGGTTAGTATCATTTAGTTCAACAAGAGAATTAAAATTCAACATCTTATTGTAAATATTTGCAATATTTGAATTCAAAAATTCTTAGAAATGAAATGGACTAAAAATATAAACACAATGGTTGTTTACTTTCCGTCTTAGGATTCTGCTAAAAAAAAGTTGGATACAGTGACAATCAAAACACAACACTTCATAAACGCAGTACGGGACAACATGGTAGATACATGTAGTAGACGCAAGATCCACACCGAGCATGAGAACAAAACGCCAGAAAATGGTAATAGGTAGAGAGAAAGCCAGGATGAGGATAGGGTGGCAGGATGTCATGAAGTGGTTAGCTAAATAAAAGCACATCAGACTTCACCGCAACGACTAACTAACCTGCGTGGTGAGCGTGGTGGCAGAAGTGACAGAGAGTGTATTGGCGGAAAAGTTGTCCATCTCGGGAGGCGGAGACGTGTCGTCCCGTAGGGCGTGGCTACGCTGCAGAAGCTTAACTTTGGGGTGGGACTGTGGGTGGTGGTGGTGGACGCAAAAGGCAGGCGTGTCAAGAGAATGAGAATATGGTCGGAGATATAGGGGTGGACGGAGGGAAAACCAGACCGAAGTGAGAGACAGAGAGAGATAGAGTGAGTGCAGGCAAAACAGTGACTTGAAGACGGTTGGAAACTAAATGACAATTTTTCATATTTGACACCATCAACCATTAAGACAGATTCCGTTTAGACTTGTGAAAAACGACATTAAAACCGTTGTCGCATCACTATTAAAGTATCTCCACCTGTTGCGTCAGGCAACTCAAATTGTCAAACGCTTTCAGAACATGTCGCTACAAACGGACGTACAATTTTTCTTAAATAGGCGCAAATCACTGGATTTAATTTAAAACTAACGTTCAATCAAACTAACTGTATAAACAATAAACACCAGATTGGCTGAGCTTCACCAGATTCCTAAGTTCGGTTATTTTTATCCGTGGATTACCAGTCAGTTGAATGCCCTTTCAAGTGACAAGTGAATAATAATTTAAAATACAGGTAACCAAAAATTTGAAACGCGGATTTGTGCCAAGCAAAAGAGTCGGCACACTCAGTGTTATGTGGATGGTTAAAAATTGTCGCATAATTACCCTTTGCCTCGTAATCGCGGGAGCGTGTTCAGATTTCTCCCGGTTGGCACCCAACTTTGTTTCGTCCATGGATGCCGACCGGATCGGGAGCTCAACTTTGTTGCGGCTGCTGGACTTCTTGCCGCCGTTGCCGACGACGGTGGCGCCCCCGCCGCCCTCAGGAGAGGGCAGAGTGCCGCCGTCGCCTCCTTCGGCGGCGGCCACCACCAGCAACTCCGGACCTCCTCCAATGCCGATCCCGATGCCGCCACCTCCACTGCCGCCCAGATCTTCCTCGATTTCCTCGAACTCATTCTGCTTGGAGAGACGGGACTTGAGGGAGCGCTGGCGCTCCATGCCTCCGCCGGAGCCGTTGTTGTGCACGACTATGCTGGGAACTGACGAGAAGAAGAGGGAACAGGGCTCACAAGTTAGAAAAACGACGTGGGAACAGGCATCGATCACCAAATCAATTCGCGCACACGTTGGAGAAGACCAATGAGAAACGAGGAGCTAGAATTCGGTGAGCGGTGGCACACGCACGGTGCGTGTGTACAAATTATCCCAGAAACAAAACTCAATATTATCATATCATTCTCAATCAAGTGAATCCAATAGACACGTTCGCTATATAGCATCCAAGTGATAGGAAATCAATAGACCAGGGGTAATTCTAATGAATCGGTTTGTTGGTGGTCTATGCCTACACGAATAAGTCAGTTGTAATTTGCGTAAGTAACTTTTGCGGTTTGGGTTGTATTCAAACATTGAGTCGAGTAAACACATTGATAGGATGCAATGCCATCCCCCCAACAATTCAAAAATCAAGGTTATAGATGGTCATTAAGGCTTCTTTTTAATAATTTGAAAAGAGTTTAAACAAAATCGAATGTATAAAAATGAATAGTTTTAAGGGGGCACGCATTGTTTTATGAAAATTCGTAATCGCCATCACCGTAACAGTAAATAAGACAACAGTTTCATCGAGACGGCGGACACACAAACGGATTGGCGAACAAAAAGCGTCCGTAATTTACGTCAAATCAATCAATCGTAAGTGATTTTGGTGTCATAGGGGGCGGTGGCGAGCGTAAGGAGCGTGTTCGGTAGCTACATAAGCGGTAAGGTGGGGGGAGGCTGGAAAAATGGCGGTTTGATGCATGGACGAGCAAAAGTATAAGCGGCCATGCAAAGTAAATGTTGAACTATGTGCGAAGGAGAGTGTGTTCTTGTTGCAGTGGCGGTGCTGGGGACTGGGGGAGGAGAGCAGAACAGTGGTTTTCAAAATTAACCCGGTAGGACTCGTACCGTGTTTTCCGTTCTGTTTTCTACCGCGGTTGATCGGTTGCATCGGCTGATAAACGATCAAAACCGAGTTTTCCCCATTCAGAGATCACCCTACCACCAACGCAAGTTCAAAGTTAGAGCCATATATGAGTGAAATTGATTGACTTAAAATATCCTTCCAGCCCAAAATGCTCAGGGTTCTGAGATTCAGGATTTGAATAGAAATTAACTTCATAAAATAATCATAATAAATTCATAACGAATTCGAGAGTTTCTCGCCGACTCTGGTCGTCGTTTTTCGTCCGGTGCTGTCCCGGAGACTACTTCATTATGAATTCGTTAT
>JAQGBY010006036.1:0-13700 GCA_034698785.1 Mycogona germanica
CCTCAACTGGTCTTTCGATCCCCGCCATAGGCCCCTCTCTTGGGGGCTGCTTGCGGGTAAAATTTGTAATTGTAATTGAAATCAATAACTCCTTTTAATGATTGAATTCTCTTATGATGTTACGTCTGTGTGATGTGAATTCTATAGTGAAGAAAACGGATAATGTCACAAATTATTGGTAAATAAAAGCGAAGATAAAAGAGTGGCTAACAAACATAATGTTCAGACTTGTTCTTGTTTTGTTCGGTCTGTCCAGAAGTTCGTGTTCTCGATTAAAAATCTAGAGGATATTTTTGACAATGACGGCAAGCTCATTTTGATTTCGGTTTTTTTCTTCAATGAATTAAAACTTATTCTAATAATTATTAACTTTATTTTAATTCAAATTTTGCTTCGAAGCATTGATAATTCTGGCTAGATCAATGAGAAAACCTCTATCACAATGAATACAACTATTTATCGGACTTCAAGTTTCTATTAAAGACTTGATGAGGGACTGTTTTTTTTATTATTACAGAGAACTTATTATAATTTTTTGCTTTCCGTGAAGGTAACTTCGTGTGCGACGTTATGTTATCCGCCACGCACGCCGACCTGGCAGTTCTGAACTCTGGAACACTGCGCTCGGACACCATCCACCCCAAGGGAGACTTCAAACTTCAGGATCTGCTGAATGTGCTGCCCTTTCTCGATCCGCTCGTATTGGTCAACATCACAGGTCAGTCCTGCGATTGATGCCAGTTATAATGGAAGTTTTATTGTGCCCAAGACAGCCAAACGAAAGACTAGCAAAGCACAACTCAATAATATAATATTAATATTGGTCACGTGTATTAAGACAAAAACCAGGGGTTAAAATCCCAGAAACTACTTTGCACAATTATCAATTTTAATCATATTAATAGAAAAAAATATTATCGAGTTGGCCACTCTTCGTAACAGAATCGAACACCACCAAACTTTTAGCTCCTGGATTCGGTTACCATGTGAACTAAAATCTGCACGAAACTAACTTTGGAGTTATCTATAGCATATCTTGTTTAGAGGGTCAACTGAGGCTGAAAGGAGATTTCATTGAAATAGTGTCCATTTGAAATTTATCCCAGGTCATGGTTTGCACTAGCTTACATGTTTTATTCCTTGACTTTCTTCAGGGAGCCAGGTTGTCTCCGTCTTGGAGAACAGCGTGTCTCAGTATCCCAAGTTGGAGGGACGCTTTCCCCAGGTATCAGGCATTAGTTTCGCCTTTGACCCCACGCAGCCGCCCGGAAGCAGAATTGACCCCAAGTTCGTCAAGATCGGCGACGAGTACCTGGAGTTAAAACAGGTGAGATAGAAATTGGACAGGGTGGTAGACCTAGGTGTTTCTATTTAAACATTTTGTTGAGACGAGAATCCTCATTGCGATTTTCTCATTCTTCAAGACGTATCGATTGGCGACCAAAGCCTATTTACAAGCCGGAAGGGATGGCTATGATGTTTTAAAAGACTGCGAAGTTCTGGTGAGTTGTGCCCGACTTTCTATAAATTTCAAGGTGTCTATACAGTAGCTAGATAGAATCACAAGTTTGCCATGGAATATTTATTAAAAAGCTTTTCATTCGAAAATTTGGTATTCTCATTACAGTTACCTTTGTCTCTTAGTGTTGAAAGTGAGTGAGGTTTGACTTTTTTCTGACTTTTTCAGATGGACGACGAGTCCAGTCCCGAACTGTGCACAGCCGTCCAAAATCATTTCTACGCGATCAAAGTGTTCAGCGGCGTCACTCCCGCCCGCACCAGACACAGGCAGAGCCTTATCTGTCTGTCCAGAAGGTGGGTGGCATTAGCAATCGATTCAATGCAACCGAGAGGGCGTTTCATTCTTTAATGCTATAAATTAAAACGATTTTCACCTTTATCAGCCATGACCCGCTAATGGTGGGCTGAAATTCGGTTTATCTTCAGTGTAGATTGAAGTGGCTAATTTGTCGAAACTGGTTTTTGATTCTGTACATTGGATAGAGACTTTTGTTGTAGTCGGGATTTAGAAATGCCTCTTTTAGAAGATTGAAGAAGGCCCAGTTCGAAACTCAGTTCGACTGCGAATTAATTAAAAAATAATTTGTGGTTGCTCGGTGCGGTTCATGGACTGTGCAATGGTGGGGGAGGAGACTTTAAGCCTGCTGCTGATGGACCATAAAAGACGGTACCATTGAATGGAGCTAAATAATTACCACTCAAACATTCCCATTGGGCAGCTGAGGATACTGGTTTAAGCAAGTAGTTTTTCGTTTCAGGCACAGCGTGGTGAAGATGCTGGAGGGTAATGTGTCCCATCCGCCGCCCACCGCCGGACTGCGGCGCGGCGTCAGCCTGGACGCCACCGCCCGACGCGGTTTGCTGAAGCGGCAGACCTCGCTGGACGATATCGAACGGGAGACGTGTCGGCTGGAGCCTAAAGTAGAAGGGCGTATCCTGTTGCTCACCGACGAGGTGAGTGATAGAACGTCGTACTTGTCAGCTGCTAGCCAGTTAAGACACGTGAATCGGGGGAGAAAAGAGACCAGATGAACTCTGAAAAACCTAGAATGTAGCTGCTCATAGAATAGTTTTCTGCGTAATATATGGCGAATTCATGTCGTTTTAATGACGCCGTGACTCGACCGGCAAACCAAACGTATAGGTTTCATTCGTTCTTCATTAAATGGCGGTCAAATATTTCACGAAATCTAGTGGCTAATGTAGTGAGCAATAACACCAGAGTTTTTATTGGTGTAATAGTTTAGTTGGTCTACAGACGGACTGCATATAGTAGTTTCATTTATTGTGTTTCTGTAGTTGGCTTTACATAATATGCACTTGCGCATGCCGAATTAGAATTATTTTTCTGGAGTTTAGTAGATGACGTCAGTAGCGCACCCGGGGGATAGATCAAGCCGAAAGCGTTTGCGAGACGTCTGTTATTTTGCGGAATTTTAAGGATAAGGCTTTTTTGTGATAATTTTAAGTCGCAAATTTGCAATTGTTTTTTCTTATAAGATGAGATAACTATGCAATGGGTCTTTAATATATTTATCTAGTGATTTAAAGATAATCTTCCAGAATCCAAGTCCAAAATAAATAAGCCAATTAACAGCTATGTACGCATCTGATCGCTGGAACGTTCAATGCGAATTTGGAAAATAAAACAAACTTATTCTTTTGAGAACTAGAAAGAAATTTCAAAATTGTAAGCCTCGAATCAAGAACATGGATACGCTAGTGCTCGACATCAGCTTTATACTCGTATTAGCGAACAAAATCACATTCGTAATTGTTCGTAATAACGTCGCATGTTTTATTTTTGATTCGATGTGTTTGTGCGTACGTTTGTTGATTTTCTGTTTTACTTTTTTCTTACATGTTTTATGTTTGTTTGGTTTTCAAGATCAGGGAACAGTGGCTGAGAGAGAGAGAACGAGCCACAGAGTTGGCCAGTTTTGAGGATGACGACTATTAGGTAGTTATTGATCATTGCCCAGTCCCCTGTCCTTCACCCTCCCTAACCACCTCCCCACTAACCACACCGATCGACTAACCCCCAAATAGATACTAACATCATACTAACTCTCTTTCTCAATCATCCGCTCGCCAAACCAGTCGTTTTTTCGTTCTGAAAATTACGATCACTCCACGGGTTCCCGTAATTGTTTTTTTTTTGTAGAATGTGGAATCAAAAATATTTTTTTTGTGCATGCGTGTCATGCAAGGCATGAGATTCTTAATGTGATGCTCGTGCCTGGTGAGTCGACCGAGCACTTATAACATAAACATTTTTTAATTGTATGTTCTTGCACTTGCTGTAGTGTTAGGTCGTTAATTGTGTTGATAAGTAACATACTGGGTGTCAATAATTATGAAAATATATGTTATGGACACAGTTCAACCACATTTGACAACATTCTCTCGCCAATGTAGGACAACACTGATTGCGCATGCTAGAAATTATGTTTGGTAGCGAAACGGTTGTGGTCAACTTTTGAAATTATTTTGAAAAATATATTGTTTTTTTATGTTACACGATTCAGATTGCGTTGATAAACAAAGCCATAACTCTACTTATCTCGGCAACGAAGATCACAATTTCAGATTGTGTTCTAAAATTCTGGCTTCGAAAGTCTGGTTAGGGTGGACTATGATTAAAAATAATTTTAATTTGTGTGAGGTGGTGCGGTAACTTTCGGTTGGCGGTTTATGGACCGAAAAGACGGTAATTAGGTTCACTAGCACAGGTCGAGGTTAGATTTCCCGTTCTCATCCGTATCGTTGTCTTTGCGCTTCCGGTAACAGGTTCGCCAGCATCTGGAGCGAGAGAGACAGGAAGCAGAATCTCTGAAGGTCACCGAACCCATCGAGGAAGTGGAGGAGAGTTCGGGGAGCCTGGACGGTTGATTGTAATAGCAGCGCGACGGGACCACCAGAGATTATATCCATACCCGGGTTCGATCGCCGTCCCCCACCATGCAGTACCACCACCATCCCATATAGGTCAAATGTCGATATTTCTGAAAAATATCGACGCTACCGCTAATGTGATAGCCCTGAAAGTGGGACCCTTCTCTCCCTCCTCCTCCCCCTCCCTATTTCTGTTTTTGTTTGGTGGACAAATCCTATTTCCTCCCACACTTTGATAGAACTCCCTTCCCATCCTTCAGCACTTTAGTTGGTCATTCATGTGCTGCTGGTCAAGTGTGTACTGAGCTGAAACCGTGTTATGTTCGCCGCACTTAGTGACAAATCTAGTTCCGAATTTTTGTTTGTTGTCGCCGATGATAATCACTAGTTGTGTTTGTGTGGATGTTAATGGCCTTAAAACGAGCACCTCATCTGATTACTCGACAACAGTTTCAATTTATTGCACATGTTGTGTGGCTCTACTGACAATTTTCTCAACATCTGCCGATATCAAACTAGTCGCAAAAGAGGGTCATTTAAAATAAACTACGTAGGTTTCGTAGAGAAAAATGAAAATTAGAAACTAAGAAAAAACTTTTTTTCTTTTCACTTGTGTAATGCCAAATAAAAAATGGATGCCAGAGTCATTAAATAATTTTCTAGTGTAACTTAATTACACTGAAATATTTAAAAATTTAATTATTTTTAATACTTGAATACTCATCGAAATTTTATCTTTTTTTCTAATTGCTTTCAGCATATAATTGTAGTTGGAATCCCACTTCTGGTGCAGTTTCTTTTACAGTTTGAACCAGTTTACACCATGAAATCAGCATTTATTTTGGTATAAGACTTGGTATCGCCATGACTCCTATCCTTGAATACTCATTCTTTAATACGCTCCAGGGTTCATACACAACATTTGCAATGAAATTATGTGGGGTATAAAAATAGAACTGCTCCCAAAATGAAACAGTGTTGTCTGGCAATACCTTAACCATGGACAACATATATGTTCACCCCGCCCCATCAGGAAGTCGGTGTAAATATATAAAAGATGTAAGACTATAAATAGTTTTCTAAATGTGTTGTCATCTTAAAATGACTTCTCAAAAAAATAATAACTAATTCAAACGGTGATCTAACTTCCCAATTGACTTGAAATAAATATAGAAAATACCGATTCAAATTTTACATATAGCAGTGATTTTAACGTGGTGGGTGCGTGGTAGAAATTGGACTGTGATTTGTAACATTTTTAAACAGATTTCCGGTATTCCGGTTATTTTACTGCAGATTTCGAAACTTTTTTCAATACTTATGTCATTTTGAGATACACATTTTAAAGAAGTCCAGGCGGTGCACCCTGATAAGTGAACCATTTACCACTTATATTGTCCAGCTTGAGTTTCCCCACTTTCAGGGCTGTGCCACCACGATGTTTCGGTTCGAAGCACAAATAATTTTGTCGGAGTCTTAGGAGAGCGAGGAAGCTGAGCTCCCTTGATTGTTCGCTATATTTTCTGTCCAACATTCAGTATATATAATATAAGAGTATATTCGTCGCTTCAGCACACACCGTCCCACTTTTTAAATCGAGACTGCCACTCTTTTTTAGTCAAATACAATCACAGGAAAAATCGATATATTTCGTAGACACAGCTTAGCCATCCCCAGATCTGTAGGCCTACCGGTAATTATTAGTTCTCGGTTTACATCCCCCCTTCCTCATGGTTTATAATATACCTAGAAAACTCCGGATGAGCGAACAGATTCAGGTGAAATGAAGTCAATTGAGAGGACACTGGGAAATAGCTACATGCCCATCGCGGTCGAATTATAAGAGTGCAAGATGAAAATAATTATGTTAGTGTAGATCGAAAAAGAATTAAATTCCATCACCGTTAATTTTCAACAGGTTTACAGTTGCCAGTTTTGGCGGCGTGAATATCATTTATGTAGGCCGGACTGTCAAGAATTGACAACTTGGTAGCTCAATTAACCGGAAATGAATTTTTCGAAATCGGTTCCTAGTCTTTAAATTTATATTTACGCTTCAAAAGTGTTTTGAGTTAATTCGACTGTTTCGGTCACGTTGCTGTTCTTTTCAAGCCTCTACATTTATTTCGTATTTATATTGAATTTGGTGTCGTCATCTTCCACCATCCAACCAAATACAATATTATTATTAGTAAACGCGAGCAGAATATTTTTATGTGTTACGTGGCTGTGGCGAAAGGCATGGAGGAACCCTAGTTGTACCGGACCAAAGCCTTGCATGTTCCACGATCAACATTTAATGAGCGATCATTAGAATTTAGTACTAGTATTATTATTATTATTTTGTTTTCTTTTGAATCTTTGTTATCTCTCCCCCGCGCACACGTGGATGCCGTCACATGGGTCGCCGATTTGTAAGGCGATGGCCGGATTATCTTTCTTAAGCGCTCTCCGGCGATCGAGAAGTGCATGTTTCAGATACTCACTCCGTGAATTGCACCCGTCTAATAAACCGGGATATATTTGTTATACTTTACTTCAGAGAAATATTTTTATTTTCTTGTCATATAAAATTATTATTGTTTAGTAAGAATCGTTGATTTGCTTTAACCCTGTTGTGTACTTGTTTTTCTTTCTTGATTGGTTCCGTGATTTTTAGCTGGGAATAATCGTTTTTGTCTTGGCTGTTTGGCGCATTGAATGGTGGCCAAAAAGACATTTTTTTCATTAAAATAAAACTGCACAGATTATATGGAAGTTGTTTTAACAGTTATTATTTTTTTCTAAACACAAACACGATTGTTTACCAGCCAGTCGAATTTTCTTTCATAATTTTCCTAGTGAACTAGCTGTTTAGCGAGTTTTAAATTGTTTAGTGGAATTTAATCCAGTAATAAATACGAATATTAAGTACAAGGCTTATGGGAAAACAATTTTTGAAGAACAAAATTATAATTATATTTGTAGTATTCGGCCACGTAATAAACATGTACAGCTTTTTAATTTGTTTCAGAAATGTGCAGTTAAACGAGTATTTGTATTTTAATTTTATATAGACTAAATAAACATGATGTTTACCAACCAGGTACGCATGTGTGATTGCCGATCTATAAGGGGCAGGATAGATCGCGCAGTTGCAGGAGACTGTCAATAGATGGCGCACGCGGCGCGAAGAATTCAATTCTGACTAGGGCTAGGCAAGTTTATTTTGGCCTTGAGATTAATTAGAGTATTTTGTGGCTTGGGTGATTTTTAGTTTGTGGCTGCGTTTGATTAGTTATTTTAACAGTTTTGCTGGTTATTGTGTTAAAAATGGTTCTGGAACGTGTGGAATTGCGTCCCGACAGGAGTCTCATCGACAGCAACTTCGACGGCTACAAATTATCCCTGGATCCGTTGCCCCTGTACGAGCGAAATGTCGCCGGTAAGCCATCGGTAATTTTTCCAAGTAACGACGCACGCGCCACAAATGTTTATCCAGAAGAGATGGATGGCGAGTGTATATATGAAAGCTATTAATATTATTATTATATATTTATTTAAAGGAGTAATTCAGTAGATTGAAGAATGGCACTTATCTAACTCTTTTACTTGGGTTGGCAATCTAGATTTAATTCTGCTAGTTGTAATGCGACTTCCTTTGAGAGTTGATCTTTCGTTGACCATCTATTGCGCTGCTAAGGAAGTCCACCAGTCATACCTACAGTAGAAAGGGCAGGTTCCAAGGCTTTACTTCCATTCCGAAGGAAGGCGCCAGTAAGACCTCTGGGCCTGGAATTGAACCTGAGATCTCCGAGGTCATCTATTGATTTTGCTGATTCATAATTCTTGGACCCAATTTCATCCATATTCCAGACATTGACCAGGTGAAACTGACCGATGACCTCTATTCGTATCAGCATATCAAATCCTTCAGCCTTCATAATCACCTCCACGTAGACGCGTACAATCAGAATCAGGTGTATTATGTTGACCGTCATTGGGACATCCTGCAGGTCAAAGCCGAACAACTGGGAGCGGTCAGTATATGTAAAAAGATTGGGGGGAGTCATTGAGGGTTTTGTATTTACCGTACGTATGTAATATGTTATTCTGTTAATTATTTTCGGTTCCCTGGTGCAGAGTTTTGTGGTCAGCGAACCCCAGCAGGTGTACAGGATTCCGAGGAAGGTGACCAGGTTGCCGGGTCACTATAACGTGTCCTTGCAGTTCGTGAGTGCTGAGTACGCGGTTGTCGCTGACGGCGCCGGATCGCTTTACCTGTTGAATTCCGAATATCGTGCCGGACTGACTACCTGGCAGGTAATCCTTTTCTTGGCTCTTTCTTCATCGTTATCAGGATATAAATTTAAAGCGATTTTTTCGATCCCGGGGTACTGGTCGTGCCCCTTGCATAGTGCCTAAGCACCATGAGGGGGTACGTAACGCCAGTAGTGGGGTGGACTACAGTTGATAAGGAGGGAAAAAATCATTTTCGGTTGAAGCTAAACTTGCTGCCAAATTGAAAGCATCCGGATTCCTGAATTCTGATAATACTTCAACGCTTGATATCGAGTATTTGTTTTCTTCAAATTCCAGGAGCACTTCAATTCAAACAAATGCGTATCTGGAAAACCGTTTCTTCTGCTACACGCCATTCTCAGTGAAGATTCCAAGCTGGACTGCTTGCTCCTGCACATCGAGGAGAGGACGAGCGTCGAGAATTTCGAAGCCGACATCAAGTCATCATTTGCCAATGTCCTGGAATGGGTCACCCTTCAATTAGGTGATTAAAATTTTACATGCAGTGCCCAGAATGTCCATCTTGATGACAATTAGTTAGTTTTCGAAAAAGTTTAAAAAACAATAGACTTCATTTATGAATCACTTATTTGCGAATTGTGCATTTGTTTTTAAAAATTCACATTTAATACCTATTCATCATTTTTGTTTTTTAAAAACCGATCAATTATTGAATTTGCTATTCAGATGATACGGGGATGTGGAGCGTGGCGAGGGTTCGTCGTGTCGCTGGCTGCTCTAGTATCGATTATGCGGCCCTGGAACCGGGCGGCGGGGGGCTGGGCGTGGTCAGTGAATCTCGTTTCCGGTTTATATACGACTCTGTCAAGGCGGTGGAACCGGACAGGGTCCAGTCTGAGCGGGACGTGACGTCGCAAGGTACTGAAACATGCTACCGGTTGTTGTTAATCACAAATCTCTTAAATAATTACAAATGTATCCATCAATCCACTTTATTGTTTAAAAAAAAGAAAAAATACAGATCTTTTTTGTATGCAGATCACTTTCAGCATAAATTTCCAAATAAATAATGCTATATGCCATACTATTATTATTATTTTTTTTAAATTCTAGAAATATTGCAATTTGTATTCTTAACAAATTGCAAAGTTTTGAAAATTATTTAGACAATGAATTTTTTTCTTAATAGCACTAATTATTTTGATCACCATTAAAGAATTCTTTAACCAACAGTTTGTTAGCGTAGTTGGTAGAGCACCATTCAAATTAAAGAATTCTGTTTGTGTATTGCAGCCAAGACGCCGACCTACGCCTGGACCCAGACTACGGACGACGTGAGCGTTTGGTTCCGGCTGGCTGAAGGTGTGGGTAAGGGCGAAGTGGAGTACAAACTGCTGACCAACCACCTCCTCTTCAAGCTCAAGAGCGGACTGGTTGTATTAGACGGGCCGCTCTTCGCTCCAGTGGACACGGATGCTAGCACCTGGACACGACTAGATAACCAGTGAGTTGTGCTGAATTTCTTTCAAATAAATTTTTAAATATCTCGGCTACCGAAAATTACGAACGATTCAATGATTGTAATGTCAGGTTATGTTAAAAGTGACCAACTTTTAAAGATATTTATTAGAAATGTTATTCGTTTATTCATAAAAAATCTTTATAATATAAAGATATTCAAATTGCCATCAGGTGCCCTGAGCCTCCCCTTGAGGCGTCAGTTGTATAATGCCTATTTCATCTCGCACATAAACCTATACATTGTCTTTTGGGGCTCCAGTGTTGATCGCCTAATCTCTGCTGTGCAAGTTCTGCAGAATGTAATTATTAGATTAATGTACTTTGTTCCCAAAGCTCGCCACTTACTAATTGGAACGGAGAGATTGTACAAACAGTGCGGTGAATTCACTATTAGGCAAGTTTATGTGCAAAAACTTATAGAATTTGTATTCAAAAATAAACTAGTGGCGCACTTGCTAATCGAACCTCCTCACCCTCGTGGTGTAAGACTGGCACGTTATATTAGGCCGCAAACAATTATGTTCTCAACAGATCGCGAACCATTATGCTCAGCGCTAGACATTCTTAATAAATCCGGCTTCCTTCTAAACGCGCCAAGTGACGTTATGCAAAAGCGTTTTATTAAGCAGGGTGTGATTAGCGGTGACCTGAAATAATCCGATGATGGATGATATTTTTTGACATCTTTCCCTTGAATTGTGTATTGACCTATGGTATCCTATGGTTATTGGTGTTCTCATGTTTTTGTTTTTGCCTGGGGCTAGACTCCTTCATATAGGTTTTTAAAAATGGTGTGCATTTTGTCTTCTAATTTCTTTTTTTTCCTCTACTGTACCAGTTACCTATTGTGTATGTTGAGAATTTGCAGTCGGAAACTTTCTATTATTAATTGTTCTTATGTTGTTAATCGCTAAGGTTGCGCACACCTAAATTTTTTATTTTTTTTCACTGCTCGACGACCGATTATATTGTATTTAAAAGTTGTGGGGCCTCCACAAATTGCATTGCAATGAGGGGGCCCTTTACACTTCGCGCTGAGGAGGAGTATTAGTTATTGTCACGTATTACTGAAATGTTGTCTGTTCTCTTATCCTTGGCGTTGAAATAAAATTTAAAAAAAAAAAAAAAAAAAAAAAAAAAATTAAATGATTTTTTGATTATTCACTACGGTTTTTTGCTCATGTTTTAATAACTGTTCGTAGTAAACAAATTGCTGTTCATTTATTTTGTTTACTTATAGAATTGAGGTGACTCTGAGTAAAGCTCAACCAGGACTGATGTGGAGCGAACTGGTGAAAGGCGACACCAGTGGTGAGGAAATTATGGACAGCAACCTAATGGAGGAGATTCAACAGCGCCTGGCTCATCTCACATCCGATCAGCTTGTAATTTAATAATATTGCTATATTTTTCATCAATTTTTATTCGCTCATATGTTGAGCTTGGTCACTGACCAGTTTACTTAGTTACTGTACATTTCAAACTTTCTTCTCTTACCATTTCAAATTAATGATTTCATTTTGTTTGGCTCTATAGAATCCTCCTGGCCAGGGTCAGCAAATGGGAACGATGAATCCTCAACAGCTGGAGGAGTGTGATGCGTTTCCGGTTGATTCCTACGTCTACTCAAGATTTTGTGGCGAGTTACATCGAATAACAAACGAGGTGAGAATTACTGATTTGTTTTATAGAAATAATATTCTCTTTCGAATTTAGATAAATATATTTATAATTTATTAAATACTCGCACTGTATGTGATGTACAGAGTAATCAAGCAAATTTCAAGAAAAAAATATATTTATATGTTTGGAAATTCACGAAGTACATTGGTATTTAAAATTTTCAACTATCCAATAGGTGTGTCTGTCCAGTCACCAATGGCTATTCAGTCCGCCCTGCCGCCCTGGACAAATGCCTGCTTTTTGCGTGCGGCACGACGTTGACGGCCTCCTGTGGCAGCCCACCTCCAGCACCACGAAACCGTCAACTGTCGAACAACCGACTGCATCGTCATCTGACGCCATTCCCCAGCCCGACTGGTGCTGCCGCCACGTGGCCACCTTCAACGCTCTCGGTTATGTTTTGGCCTCCAAGAGCGAACGCAAATTTCTCAGCTGTTCGCCCGACTACGGTTGTGCTGTGCTGAGTGACTCACGGCGTCACCTCTACATCTATCACCGACCGAGCACCCTGACCAGCGACCTGCGCAATCGCAAGACCGGAAGACGAGTCGCCGCCATCGCCCGTCAACAGGTGGTGGCGCTGGAAGCGGAGGAGGTGCTGGGGATGGAGGTGACGGAGGACTGCGTGTTCGCGCTCACATCCAATAAACTTTTTGTTGTGCGCCTTCAAGTGCCAACGGCGGAGTGAGCCGACAAGGAACACTGGCGATTAACTTTTAAGCAAACGGGTGAAAAGTGAGCACAATTCAAATCGAATGCAGTTTCGGCAACTCTTTAAATGGAAATGTGAAATTTCCTATTTACTCCTATTGGTGTTTAGTGGCGGCCAATGCTGTATGATTAGGACTCAAACAACTAAATAGCACGATTTAGAACGGACTAGGCAAAGTGATTATTGAAAGAGTAACCATTTCAATTTTATGCCAAGGGATAAAATTCAAGTGGGTTTGACGCTTCATTAATCATTTTGCACATTTGGGATTAGACATTTAATTTTTCTGGGCAGAACATTTTTAGGCTTTGCTTCGAAAATAATTTCTGAATTTTTTCTACCGTCCAAATTCTAAATAATGTTAAAATTACGTTGTGCTATAATTTTTTTTTTGAATAAACAATATTTTTAATTAACGAAAAAAGCCTTTTTTCTAGAAATTTGTAGGCATTGATAACTTCTATGAAACCACACAATAACTATCTGAGCAATCTATAAACATTCGTTTATTCGTATATGTAACATTTAAGTACACAAATTTACAGAAATGTTTCAGAACGTTGTTTTTAGTTGCTAATTTGAAAGCTCACAAGAATTTCGGTCTCAAATTGGCGATTGAACACCTCTGTGCCAAACATATGATCACAGGAATTCGTCGAACGTGCGTAAGAGAGGCGAGACTTCTTTCCAGTGTGTGAAAATTGGCATCGTTTATCACTCATTGTAAATAATGTGGCTCCTGTCGACTATAGGACCAATATCAATATACACAACAACCTGTGTTGGCTTCAACCTCGGATGCCACAAAACTGCTGGACTCCGACAACTCAAATTCAGCTTTAAAAATTAACTAAATAATTAATACCCAACCTTAATAATTAATAAAATAATTTATTAACGAGATTTGCAGTACATAAAGCACGCAGAAATATTTCAGTCTTGGCTAAACACTAACAGCTAATTAATAAAAAATAAATAAAAATAAATAAACAGTAATGAAATTAATTCTGGCAAAAATGAAATGAAAAAAAATGTGATTACACAACACAGCCGTCGTGTCAATTTCATTGCTGCCCCGTGTAGGGCAATCACACAACACTCTGTTGCTTTACAATTTGCCATTTCG
>JAQGBY010006037.1:0-13697 GCA_034698785.1 Mycogona germanica
ATTTTTATGCGATTTCATTGAGCCGTTTGGCAAAATGTCTCTGGACACCAAAATCAGTTTCTTAGTTTTATAATGTACGATTATAATGCACCGCTAGGAGCGCCGGAAACGCATCGTAGACGGCAGTCCAAAATAACTGTCTTCTGTAGTAAGTGTTCTCCTATACAAGATTTCTTTCCTCTTGAGATGCTTTCGGTTTCGACTACTTACCGCGCCCAGAACGGGCTTTTTGGTTGAGCGGTCGTGAAGATCATTTGTCTGAGGGGTGATGGTTTGTGGGGGGAGGGTATTTCGGGATTATCAGTGGTGTTAAGGAGGATGGGGGCGTTTCGCCGTTCGTTATAAATGAAGGGCGGCGTTGGCGATTTATTTTCAGCGGGATCGAGAGACGGTTTTGTGAAAGACACGAAATATGAGCCGGACGTGTCGCTGGTGTCCTGTTCAGTTTAAAAAATGTGTTTTTGGGCAATTGGGGCGATCTTGTTCCACCAGATATCTCATCCCCCACAACCCTCAACTTTCAACCCTACCAACCTCAGCCCGAATTTTTTTGGCCTCTTCGCACTAGTCTTGTACACTGGTCAAGATATTCTCCCAATTTTTTTGTTCAACGTCAGTAAATTGTAATCAATAACTGGAATTGGGATACAAATTAGAAAGCGAAATCGTTCACTTCTCCTAGATTTGGATGACGCATACCAAAAATGAAACATTCTGAAATGAAAAATTCGCTCGAACAATAATGTTTTACTTCTATAAATTGAGCTCACTTTTCACGCACAGTCGAATTCACTTTTTTAAGACGTATGTACTGTGTTGCTCTCTGCACTCTCATGCCGCCAAAAGTGAAGTGAGCACCGGCTGAGCCTTCTGCCGTCAGCTTTCAAGATTGCTTGGGTTTTCAAGAAGGGATAGAGTATGGTGGTGGTTGGTGGAAGGAGGGGGGACGGTAATTTAATTTATGGGCATCCTTTGCTGTATCGCTGTATGTTGTGTACTTTACGCGAGTATTAGGGGGAATATTCTCCATGTACGTGTAGGGGGGGGGGACCAATTTATACTTTCCTTTTTGTAGCAGCAGCAGCACCGCCGAACTTGAACCTTTACAGCAAACATGTTCGCCTTGGTTGAATGGGGTCATAAATAATGTCATTTATTATGCAAAAACGCTTGGCCATGTTTGTTTTCGTATCTGTCTTGAGCTCCGAGTCGCGCTATCGGGGCGCGCACGCCTTCAATTTTCTAAGGAAACTCCAGCACAGTCACAAACCGGATCGCTCTACTTTGCTTTGTGAAAAAGGATAGTTACATTTGCAAATTACATAGTGATCATTGAGAACGAATGTGCAGTTTCCGATTGCCACTATTCGCTATATATTTCAACAGAGAGACTAGTAAAATAAAAATATAATATTTGTTATGGAGATCCACCAAGCTTGTTCGCCCTAAACCCCGCCACCGGAGGCGACCCAGTAATTTTGCCTAGCCCAGGCTTAGTATAAGCTATCTAGAGTAGGGATTTTTAACGTGTACCTGATATCGTACAGGTAAAGAAGTAATAATTACATTGTACCAGAAACTGCCTGTTAAAGGTAGCGACCTCTGGTGAACATGTTCTGGTGGAATGGCAATCTGTCATGTGATTAGGTCAAGTGACCATATTTTTTTATTTTTTTCTTCAGGCACAATAAACTGATCATGGGTTCAAACCCTGCTTAGACAAATGTTTTCTTAGGAAATTTAAAGGATTTTTTACCTGTCAACTGTAAGTCAACCGCACTACAGGCGTTTTGTACCCCTCATGGTGTTTAGGCACTATGCAAGAGGCACGTCCAGTCCCCCGGGATCGAACCCGGAACCGCCGAGCCACAGTCACATTTCACGATAGTTTTGAGAACTTTTTTTGTTTTTCTTGGCGATCAAGAAAACCAAAACACATCTTGGCGACCTAAATATTAGTTAAAATATGAAACATTATTTTCATTTAAAAAACGTTTAAATATTTTCCAGGATTTTCTAATTTATTACGAATGTTAATGAGAAACGATTTTTTTCTGCAGGTAGATATTTCCGAGAATTTGACAACTTGGCACCATTGCCGTTGGCACTTTCGGATTCAGTCACATTGGTTATTTGAAGGCACTCTAGCGGGGACGGTGGAATAAACTGTGTTAAAATTTCAAGATGGCAGAGCTGATGGTGACCACCGCCATCGACATAAACAGGTTGATAGTTCCTGGCTTTGGTTACGACTAAGAAAAATGCGGTGGTAATGGTGGAGGGGAGGAGCATTCCGTCACTCAATTTTATATTGGTCGAGCTTGAACTTTGTTTAATTTACCGGCCAAATTTCTGACAGCTTCAAAGCATAAATTCTCCCATCCGCGCCTGGACACCCGTGGTGGGCCCACGGGTTCATATTTCGCAGCTGCACCACCACCACCCCTACCTCATCCACTTCTTTCTTTTGACCGCTTCCTGCGAGCCCCAACGTGGCCTTCGATTAAATCACCTGCATGCATTATCTAGTCTAGGCATGACCAACCTATGGTTGGACAGCTGATTTCCGTGATGTGCTACGACTGTGCCGTTCCATACTGTACTTTTGTGTGATAAGGTCCCGTGGAGTAGTCCCCGTCATTTTGATTCTTTTTGAAAGGTACCTTCGAAAATATTTTGGACATTTTTTTTATTTTTACCTACCTACAGTGTTCAAAAGTGACCTCGGCGCGTTTCACGTCGTATGATATGTCAGATTTTTGTTTGGTCGAATCTCGTGTGTTGTTGTGTGAGTTGTGAATGTCTGATCGGAACCGGTTATAGGAGTTGAAATGTGCGTACCGTTGTTGAGTTTTTTATTATTTTTTTTTTCTTCGTTGGCGTCGGAAGCTGTTGGTCGACGCGAGGTCGGTCTCCGCCGCCGCCTGCTAATGACCTCCGTGGCCACGCTACACCGGGTCGAATAAACCAACTCGCTTTAAAAATGTATAAATCCTTACCTCACCGCGCCCGGCCACCTTGGGCGGTATCTCACTTGGTCAACCTGTTCCAACTGCGCATGTGCGGAGAGATGTTGCGACGGGCCGAGATTCGATTCCTGACGTGGGTTTTTTTTATTACTGTACAGAAGTTTATGTACCCCTCTTGGTGCTTAGGCACTATGCGAGGGGGGGGGCACGTTTTTACCAGTACCCGGGATCGAATAATCGAGAGCCCGCGCCGGGAATCGAACCTGGGACCGCCGAGCCACAGTCAGTCAGTAAGAATTCCACTGAAACAGCTCCGCTATATTCGGCTGTCCCAATGAGGGAGAGGAAAGGGGTTGAGGTGAGAGATATAGAGAGCGAGATTTGGAGGTGGCCAATGAATTTGATGTTCATGCCACGTGCACACTGTGTTCAAGATTCCTGCGGCTCTCCCGTTTTCCCGTTTTCCCCCATCGCCTTCGGTGTCATCGGACACCTTGTTGCTTTTGCATCATCACATGGCCACAAAGAAAAGGCTAAGATCTGCCGGCCAAAAAAAAAAAAAGGTTTCGCACCGAGAATGTGAAGGGCGGGCTGACTGCTATCTGATTTCCCTCCTTTTTTTTGTTTCTTGTTGTGGTTGTGACGACTGGGATGTGAGCAGTCGGTGAGACCCTGGGATACCACAGTTCGTTGGTCTGTACACAACTCAACGCCAGAAAATAGGGGTTATCTTGACTAGAAGAACTGAATCTGTGGATAGTGTGCGGACAATCTGTCGAATTGCCTTTTTTTTTAAATTCCGTCACACATCATGCTAGAGTGGTACCATTGCTTGTGCAACTTAACAGCTCTAGGTGGCCTGATGCGTTTATTCGTTGATGATATTTTAAAAAAAGTTGTACAACATGACATTGAGAACTTAAAATAACAAAGATGAGCAAGCACAAACAGGTTGACATATGATAGCGTCAATTAATTGGGAGTACGTCGAATTGCCTGTCTGATTCAGAATTGCTCTTCTTTGAGTGACTCATTACGAGTTCTGAGATTGAACCTCCATCCAGCCTTGAAATCAAAATTTTGTTCTGAGGTTCTATGCTCAATTCCCTGTTCGGTCGGAAATTTTTTTTTTCATTCACTCGATTAGAGGTGCGGGTTTGTTGGTGGCAACGGGCGATGTGCCAAGCGTTTCGTACGCATGATGCACCGAAAAAGACGGTTTCGTTTTATAATTTAAGAAACTTGCCTAATTTTTTGATTAACCTGTTCGGCGCTAAAATGCTCACCTGCTCATGAAGTTGATTCGGCCCCCAAAGGTTTCTGAAAAGCGATTCGAGTCCTAATTATGGAACCGATTATGTTGGGACGACAACGCCCGGTTTTTTGTTCCCGCTCTTTCCCTCTTCTCTTCGCCCGACCCTCCTTCCCCCCCCCCATAGAGCGAGCTGAATAAAAGCCAATGTCGGGTCAATGACCTCAGTCAATTGACAGTGTTGGCGCGCGCTTTTAATTAGGAAGCGAATGGATGTAATTGGCGCTCGGTCAACCACCGGAAGCATAACTTTGAACTGTCCTGCGTTGTTGCACTCTTAGAATGAAAGTGAACAATTTTCGGTGTCACTTCGCTTTTCTCCAGAATTATCGCGATAAAGTGAATGAGTCAGGAATTTCACTGTTAAAATCTAGGGTTCATCGCGTTTTGACCAGCACATTAAATTACAAGGATTTTACTGAAGTTCTAAGCTGTCCATTGAGGAACTTCTACAGGCAATTTAACGTTGTTTTTAGTCATTTATTAGGAGGCTTCCCAGTGTTTTACGCCTATCCTGCACACCTAGTTAAGGAGGGATCTTTAACGTGTGTCTGATATCGTACAGGAATTGGTCCCACAGCTTTACCTTCATTCCGAAGGAATGCACAAATAGGAATTTCTCTCGCCCGAAAAATTCCGGAGGTCTCGCCCGGGACTTGAATCTACGATCACGGACATTTCAGTACAACGCACCAATTACAGGTCCTTTCGTTACAGGACATCTCTAAGTTTAAGCTTAACGTGCATAAACATATAGGAAATCTTGACTTTTGATTTGGATCTTATCGAGGAAATTGATATTCCGTTTTTTAGACGTCGGCGTTGGTGTTGCACAAGAGTTCTGGCTTTCGATCATCACGCACCAAATAAACGTTAACTTGGAGTTTGAGATGTGCATTTGACATCTCAAACTAGTTCGCAATATTTAATTTAGTTCTACTTAATACATCTGTTTTGGTTCTATGATGATGGTTCTGTTTTATTGACTGTTAATTTTGATTTAATTGTTTTTGTGGCCTGGTTGAGAGTTTCTCCTCTTTTTCGTCGAAGCCTTCATTTGCACTAGATGTTGTCACTTATAGCCCGAGCCACTCAAGAGTCGAAAATGGTGAAAGGTGTGTGTGTAGGTTGTGTGGTGTGAGTCGATATACTTAAGTGTTGCAGACGGCAAGAAGAAAAAAAGCATCTCGACTGAGTGCTCCGTCAATCAGGAGTCGTGCTCACGCTTGTATGCACGCGATTTGCCAGACACTTTTTCCTAGTTTATTTTTGCCACTTTCAGCTCAACGTGTTTGCTCTCGCGACCAGCAATTTATTTATTTCGGGACCGACTGAGCCAAAGTGTTTTCGGGGCTACGTGCAAACTCGAACCGCCCAGCCCCTACCCCACCCACACCCTTCACCCCTCCCCCCTCAGCCACATCACCCCTCTCTCGCTTTCCGTGACATCCGTCGTGTCACTTGCCGTTACAGGCGAATAAATCTGCGATCTGTGCGCCCTGGAATATATTTTAAAAATATATGTTTTGGTCATTCCAAATGCAGAAGTGTTTTTTGATTTTTTTTAAATTGGCTTAGGGGGTTTAAAAAATTGATGATATACAAGAAGTATTTGAATTGGATAAAATGTGATTCGATTCTATCCCGGGGTTCTGCACAAGCGTGATGCGAATTGTCTTTGTAATCTACTAATTGCATTACTATAGAGGTGTCGAGTGGTTAAGAGGTAGTGCGTTCGCCTCAAAAACTTGTGATCGCGGTTTCGATTCCGGACGGCACCTTCGGAATTTTTCGGGCGAGAGAAATTTCTTAACGCGCCTTTTTTCGGAATAGAAGTAAAAGAGACCCCTTTCTTAGGACAGCCTAGGTTAGGCAAAAATATCCAGGTCCACCCTCTGGAGGTTTTAAGATGTTAAATCACCGGTGCACCCCTTAACAAACATTCATTTTTTACTAATACTACTACTATTTCGACATTTTTAAAAACGAAATCAACATTATTTTTGGCAATTCACGCCTATTTTTCAAAATGTCACAGCTTCATCTCGCTTCTTGCAATAACCCTGACGATGCTTTCCTAAGGGGAAAAACGCCTAGACCCTGTCGTTCAAGACTTGTGAAATTAGTGCTCAAAATTAAGCAACACTGCCATAACCGACTCTTGTTGACGCTCATTAAAAAATCTAAAAAGTGCCAAGTGAGTGTGGAGATAGTCTAGTTAATAAACAGATGAAACACGCCTTCTTTGCAGACTCAATGAAGGAATCGTCTTGGCTGCTAGATATCTGAAGGGACCCAGGGTGTAGCTGAGGCGTCCTGGGACAGCATCTTTGATTTTGATTGCGCTTGTCACACGTTCCTCCGGATCCTCCCCCACCCCCAGCATTTTTGGTGCTCAGGAATGTTAGCTAGCGAGGAGCTTGTGCTGAAGAGGCGCTATCCTGCTTCTTCGGTGCCGCACATCCCCGAGAAAGAGAAAAAAATCGTTCCTCCGCTTTCGTGCTGTGTGGAGCCGAGCGCAACATTGCCGAAAATGCGGTTTCGTGGGTGCTTGACTTGAGGCGCTCCTCCCCCTCCCACTATCGGCGCCTCCCATTTCTCGTCCTCTTTCTCTTTCCATCATCCCCTGAACCTTCCCGTATTTCCAGTGCCTTCCGAAAGTCAAAGGAACATTGCCCGTTCTCTTTTGGCCAGCGCCTGCGAAATATTTGCCGCGCGGGAAATCTCACTGTGGCGCGGAAAATCACAGTGGCAGGATTTGTTTTTTTAAATGATAATTCAGAATAATTGCTATTTTTTTTGTTTTGTTTTATTTCAGCGTCCAGAAAATCATAGGGAACAAGTTATTACAACATACGAAAGATGAATGAACTATGGCGCGAAGTTTCCAGGGCCCCCGCATTGCAATGCAATTTGTGGGAGCCCCACAGTTTTTTAGCAACAAGAATATTCCGTCATCGAGCACTAACTAAAAAAAGAACAATCACTTCTCAAATTAGTGAAAAAGAAAGCAAACTCGTCGTTGAACAATTGATTCGGTGGTAAATGTGAGAAAAATGGATGAATGGATGGATAAATGTGCGGCCGTGTAACGTTATTACGATAGCTGCCCCTTGTACTTGGGCAATCACTGATTGCAACTCACTTTTGGGTGCCGCAGCTAGCATGTAAGGATTGTAAGGCAACGAATCAAGGGGCTGCAAGGTGTCTTGAGAGAATTCAGTATCACTATTGGCGGAAAAAATATCAGTTCACCGAAAAATATTTGAATTGAACAAACTGAAGTATAAAAAGTAATGAGGCTGAATATATATAATAGCTGAGGTATGTTTTTTTTTAAAATCAACTGTAGTCAACCGCACTACAGGCCTTACGTCCCCTTCATGGTGCTTAAGCACTATGCGAGGGGGAACGACCAGTACCCCGGGATCGAAATTTTCGAGAGTCCGCGCCGGGAATCGAACCCGGGACCGCCGAAACCACAGTCAGTCACTAAACCAACTGGGCCACGACGAGTCGTTTATTGAACAAGCAATGATGGCAATGGCAGGTCATTGTATTGTCATGTATTTTTATTTTTAAACGTTTGTGTTCAGATAATTCTTTCTGCGCGGGACAGTGCCCTCAGGTGGCGTGTCCGAGAACTTCAGTATATAGAGCCGGAGTGCAGGAAGTTCTATTCGTTAATGTAAAAGTCAGTCAGTGAAAAAAAGTATGGTGTTTGAAATCACAATTTTGCTTTTTGGGGCACACATCGGTCATGTAGAGTACGATCCGGATACGCCTACTGGCGGGATTGATAAAACGGTTTTCGGGGGTTTTCGGGATTCTCCGCAGTTTTTTCCAGAATACTCGTATAACCACATAGACAGCTGCTTGCGCATGTTCCGATGTGTCTTTGAATCTGTCAAGATGAATCACAGGAGATAGAAGGATTGGTGCAATAAGTTTACTGTGGATCAGCCTTATCGAGTTGTTCGTGCATGAACGAGCTTCACCTGTTTTTTTTTATTTGTGTTTTTTTTTGTTGCCTCTCCTCCTCCTCCCCTTTTCGGCTGGTTACTTGCATGTAGCGAGACCAAAACCTGTTGGCTCAAACTCTCTTTTACTGGGCTTAATGCAGTTTCAACAGAAAATTGTTTCCGTTGCAACCTTTTTTTCCCCTTCTCATGCAAGGTGCTCGTTATGTTGGTCCTCTGTCATCAACAATGTGGCAGATGCTCAGATCCGGTTTTTGGGTGCCCATTAAAAAATTATTTTGCGTTTGTATTTTTTAAAATTCGCTGTAGTGTAATATCACTACAAGATTTTCGGTACCGCTCTTGGTGCTTAGACACTATGTGAGGAGCACATTTTCACCAGGGCCCCGTGATCGAATAATCTAGAGCCCGCGCTGGGAATCGAACCCGGGACCGTCAGTCGCGATATCGACTAGGCTACGACGAGTCGACGATGTTTTTTTTTTTTTTTAATTCACTGAAGTGACGGATCAGAACAGGAAGATTCTGTACCCCTCTCAGTGCTTAGGCACTAATGTTCAAGTTCTAACAAATCATTTGAACATGTATTAATTGGCTTTTATCTCTTTTTCCTGCTATCTTACACTGGGGTCTGGTATTGTTTTTGTTATTGCTGTCTGATGTCTGATGCTGTAATCACACCCGCCCGGCGTCACGTCCACCTTCCCCCTCCCGCTTTTCCGGCCGGGACGTCCCGGCAGTTTTGGTCCCCGGCCAACCCCCGGGGAACCCTCTTTATCACCGAGCTGACGGCAGCGCCGGCGGCGATACTACCTGTCAATAAAGCGAGCTTTACCGAGATAACCCCAGGTTCAATGTGCGCCAACCCCCTCCTCCGCCTGACGGAGGAGTTGGGGGATGGGGAAGACGGTCGTGGTCTTGCAACGGTATTTACGGGATCTATTTTGAGGTGCAAGTCATTGGTGTTGTGCAGTCGTCGTTCGCCGCTCTTGAGCGTGAACCACGAAGGTGCTGCCGTTTTGCCCAAAACAACCCCAACCCCCATCTTGCCCGAGGAAGCGGTTGGCATCGTTTCAGAAGATTATGCTTGTGTACAAATATTTAAGACTCGCGCGGTGAGACGGGCCAAGGGTGGGTGCGACATTGAAGCTAAACGACACCAGATCGAACGCGGCACACCCAGCACCGTTGAGTTTTTTGTCTTGGGTCTTGCGAGATGTGTGTCCCTTCTCCCTATTGACCCTTCAGCAAAACGGTTGAGCTATTTATATACGTCAGCCATGTGTGTTGACCCATAAATTATAAGTCATTCAATTATATTACACGCCTAATGGAGTTCATTCATCATCGTGAACGTCGTCGAGCAGTCGCCAAAATTAGGCGACCAATTTTTTCAATCGCCTTTTCCAATAAACGTATTTATTTCACGAACCCGCTACTGTCAACGTTTCTTTCAGATTAATCTTCCGATTATCTATGAATGAATGAAAGGTCTGTGCGACGCCGTCGGATTTCTAAAAGATCAGATTGTTGCTTATCTGAAGGAAATATTGCAGAATTGTTTGTTGTTTTTATGTGATGACATCGTTCAGTGACGATTGGGGGGGGCATCTTGGGGGTATCATCCTTTCACTTTGCTAGTGATGTCGACATCAATTTCACATTGCATTCGAATGTACCTATTCGATGAGCAAATGATGAAAGATCGATTCGATGACTTTGTTTTTTTGGAATCGCGGCCAGGCTTCGTCTAAGCGACGCGTTAATTGCTCTCGGAATAAATAAATTACCATGCAGGGTGTAGACGCCTCAGATTATTGAAGAATATTTTTTTTCTTTGGTAGTAAAATAGCTGCTTCGTTCGAATCCCAACATGTGCGTGCACTCGATGTTTATAAATCTGCTCCGGCCTATCTGCCTAAGAAAATCCTCTGGCGACCCGCATGTAACTGGCCTACGCTTCCTGGATTTTGTTGATCTCTAAAACGTTGGAACGTTGGAGTAAAAAAATATTGAGGCTGACCTCTGCGCCCACAATTTTTGCTCAAAAGTAGGCGATGTATGGCGATGTAATTATGTTCGACATAGGCAAATAATGTTAGTTTTCTCCATTGTTCCGTTTTTTCGACGCGCAGAGTTAACATTTCAGTTGTGCATTTAAAATAACGACACTTCCGGTTGGACTGAGATCTCTATCAGACCAACTCTATTACCATTTGCCACAATGGCCAAGCATATTTAACAAATGAAATGATTTCCAACTAGTTAACGATGTAAATAACTGGTTGAAAAGATGGTCAATATATGGTAATTGATAGTCCGATATATAGTAAAAGTAAAAGACACACATTTAACAAAATTGAAAACAACCAAAGCATGCTTAAGTAGGGAGCATTTATACAATGAACAAAATCGATGCGTTCGTGCTATGACAAGAAACTATTGCTCGTTCTCGAATAGCAATTCTCCCATCTGAAATGTGCTTTACAAATTTAAAGCGAAAGATTTTTGTTAGGACATCTATATGATATTAAATCGAGAAAGGGTGAATTCGGGACTTTCATTCGGTGCTGTCCCGAATTCGGCCTTTCTCGATTTAACAATTTTAATTGTGCTGGCTAGGGGAGCGTTTAACTTTCAATACAATTCGACGACTTGCTCTGTATTTCAGGGAAAGGCCTGTAATCTCACGTATTCGTTTTGCCCCAGTCTTGTACAATCTGGGCCAAACTCCTGCCCGGGTCTCGGGTGGATAAATTTCCGTGTCTGGCTGCTCCCCTGCGGTTTATAAAATGGGTGCTGCAGCAGCAGCAGCTCGCGCAAAACTGTCGGATTAGAGGGAGACTCATAAATAAAACCGCTCTCATACGTATCTGCGTACTCGAGACTGCCATTAAGGCGGCCAGATGCTGCGAGTCTGCATCATCTTAGTTCTAACTTAGCGCGTGTAATAAGTGTTTAGTAGCGGGTGCGCACTGTTGGGGCCACGTTTAGACGGTGAATTAGTTTCAGCGCCATTCGCCTCAAGAGTTGACACTTCGCCGGGCCGATAGGAATGGTTCGACCACAGTGTGGCCCCCCAGCCTCACTGTGCCCATGTATTTGAGAGACTGGTGGCGCCGCCGCGCTTGGCCGGTCGCTCTCATCGGTACGCTGAAGAGCGAAGAAAGCGCTTCATTCACACGCGCCATTTTACGCCACCAAAAAAAAGCAACTAAAAGGTGCTCAATGGATGCAAGAGATAGCCTTGTCTCTCACTGAGCTTGTGCCTGTGTGTGGATGGGGGGAGGTGGGAAGGACGTCGAACTTGGGGTGGGGGAGATTCTCGTTTTCGTAAATTAAAAAAAAACTTGCTGCTGCTGTGGCATAGGCATTGGAGTGGCGACCGCATTTGTACGCGATTCCGTCGAAGCCGTGTTCGTAGGGAGAGCAGGCAGACCGGCGTATGGGGGGTGGGTTCCGGGTTCTATTCCCGGCGATGGCCCGCGTTTATTTCGATTCAAGTGTGCTGATGAGACAGATGTGTGCGTGAGGAGCGCCGATTGAGCAGAGGCGTGAAACTGTCTACAATTATTACAGGATTAGCCATCTGCGTTCTTCACCTGTCATGTGCTACTAAGACCCGTTTACCTGTACGATATCGGGACGTTAAAGATCCCTTCTCTTTAGGCAGCCCAGGTTAGGCAAAATTTCCAGGTCGCCCTCTGGGGGGGGGGGGGTTATAATATGAGCAATCAGCGGTGAGCCTCCTTAGCAAACATTTGTATTAATAAATATGACGTGACAAGATAGAACAGAACTTATAATTGTAGTCCTGCAATTCCCATCGTTTTAGTTACAACTGTTACAATTTATCTTCAACAAAGGACGTCTCATTTGATGTTAAACTTTTAAGAATTTTTCATGACACTGTCGGATTTGTGCCTTTGTGTTTGACATACATGCTATCAGTATTAGGGTGGGAAACGTTGGAAGATCGTAGGAAGGAGATTAGTTTAAAGTTGCTGGTCAGAATTCTGAAGGGGGATTGTTATGTTGATATTTGGGAAATTATGTGTCCAGCTCCTAACAGAAGTAGAAGAAGGGGCCACACACACACTAAAATGGTGAACGAGCTTCATGGTACATCTGCATCATATTTTAACTCTTATATCCCTAGAGTGTGTAGACAGTGGAATGGCCTGACAGAGCCTCAAATCCAGAGTCTTTTAAAATAGATCCATTCTGTCCCCAACTGGTCTTTCGACCCCCGCCATACGCCCCTCTCTTGGGGGGCTGCTTGCGGGTAAAATTTGTAATTGCAATTGTTTTTTCGTGAAAGTGTGGAGTGGGGTTTTGGGGTTTTAGTTTCTTAACTTAAACTAGTAAAATTCTTACATTCATTTGACTTATTTTAAACGGCGATTACAACACTTTTGACACGGATTAGTAACCGTCGTTTGTCTAGAATGTTCACTCAGATATGTCACTGGCGGAACATGCCGGTTTTTGCTAATTAAAAGCTTTGGAAGGTTTTGTTTTGCTTTGTAGTGCCTCTTTTTTGTTGAACTAGAGATTGCGACACGCCTGATGTATCTAAAAACAACACCAGTGGCGCTACAGTCGATTCGCGTGGACTTATGCTCTTAATGCACAAACGATTGAACGCAGGATGTCACCAACTTCCCTCGCTCTCTCTCTCGTTTTCTTTTTATTTTTTGACAGTTTCCTTGTTTCGCCCACTTCAACTTAATTTCTTTTCTTTCTGTTTTTGTTTTTTTTATTTGCAGTTGTAAAGTGTGACAAAGATCATTTCCATTGCACGGACGGCAAGAAATGCATTCCGATGCGCTGGCACTGCGATTACGTGCCCGACTGTTACGACGGCTCCGACGAGCCGGATAACTGTCGTAAGTACACACTCACACTTCCACTCACACTCCCACTCACACTCACTTATTTCCCTCCACCAACCACCACCGCCTCTTCTACTGGTGCATGGCCAGCTATTGCCATGGTCTCTTGACTTCTGCTTTTCTCGCCTCATATCACATTGTCATTCATGATTGGGGGTCATGGTTAGGACAGAAAATTCACAACCAAATTCATGTAATCGTACAACACATGTATTTCTTCGCAGAGTACAATTAAGTGTACAGCTGGAACAAAATGTTCACCATTTATTTAATCACACGCAAACCAACTTCTATTTACATTCGATTTTTTATTTTTTACATTGTTGAACTTCATTTTTATGTTTATGCCTTCTATTACTTTTTTTATTACTAATAACGACTTTTATTCATTGAATAAAACATCACAGGTGCCGGTGATTTAACACCTCAACCTTCGCCTTATTCGTGCAGTCGCACTGTACGACTCGAAAAGTTCAAGAAATTAAATGTCTTTTTATTTATTCGCCGCTTGTGTTTTTTGTCGCAGAGAACCTTTAAAAAA
>JAQGBY010006038.1:0-13696 GCA_034698785.1 Mycogona germanica
ACAATCGGTCATTATTATTTAATGCAATTCGCCTCCCGCACGATTGTGTTTTCTTGTTTTTCGAGTGAAAAAGACGTCCGCCTGTCACTCGCACACACACCATACTCACACGCACTGCCATGTTTTCTCTCCGTGCATGTTGCAGAACCATTTTCTTAGGTATTGAAATGGCACGCCACGAGCATTATTATATAGGACGATCGATGTGGGCATGCGGCCCGGGCGAATTAATGCGAGATCCGCCCTGGGCGAACATTCAAAATGAACACCCACCAATCTTTCGGCCATCAGATGTGAACTTACGATTTTTTCTTTTCGGACGGAGTGAGTTTGTTGTACAGAAATGTGTTGACAATAATTGCTGGAGACGGGCGCTGGACTTGAGCACTAGACGACACTTGGCAAAATGGTCAAAGTTGGTTGAAATTGTTGCCGATTGAGGCGTGGTGAATTGGGAACGATTAATGGACGATCATTTTTTTTTTAATTTTAAAAATAGGGATAATGCACTGCATACCCATGAACGCGGGTTCAATTCTCGGAAGAGACCTCCGGATTTTTTCGAGCAAAATTAACACGTGCGCCTTCGGAATGGAAGCCGTGGACTTTCACCTGTGGCCCTAGACTGGCAAAATTACCAGGTTATCTCCTGGTGCCTTGAAACTGACAAAAGCTGGTCAACAAACAATTTGTTAAAGCTGAATAACAATGTTTGCTAATCAATGTTTCAATGTTTGAAATCAATGTTTGAAATCAAGATTTAAAAAAACTCCATAGAAATAAAAACTGAAATAAGAAACTATCTGCGAGCCTAAAGAAAACCGGGATTTTAATTATACATCATAAGAGTATTTCTTAAAATTATTAATTAAAAGTTCATTCAAAATGACTACATATCAAGAGATGAACATTTTGAAATGGAGGAAAAAGTGCCAAAAAAAAAGTCGACCCGTCACAACACAAGTTGGCCGTTTGGTCGTTTGGTGTAACTATCTCGGGTTCGATTCCCGGCGCGGACATTCGTTTATTCGAACCTGGTGTACACTGATCAAAATGTGCCTGGTAATAAATAATAACGATACGTAAGCGCCCTGGACATCTGTCCGAATCACTCGATTAACAAAAGACGACGAACACGGGGGAAATGAGAAAAATAGAATGGGGGTGGACGGGCAATGTGGGGTGGCGGAGGTAAGCACCTATTGTTCCACGCACGCACGTGCGAATTGTACGAGATAATTTCGAACGTCGAAAGAGAGAGAGATGGGAAAAGATGGCGTCAACGGCCTCCATTGACATTCCCTTTCCGACCATTGGGAGCGCTCCGAACGAGCTGAAAAGGGCGGAGCCTCCTCGCCCAAACAGCACTTTTATATTCTTCATTTGGCTTCTTTTTTTTGTATGTGTGTGTGTGTTGCTAGCCCTGCTGACGATGACGCGTCTACGTGCTGCCATTGCTGCGCCCCGCCATCGATTATTAGTTGCCAAGGTTAATTATCATAATTCCGACCCGGGGAAATGGCGGCGCGCATGCGCGGCGACGCTTATTTATCGATCGATGTCGGCGTTCCAAAACTGCCAGCAACGTGTGTGTATGTGTGTGTGTGTATCCAGTCGGGTCTTTTGTCATACACCCATTGGAGCGGCCAAAGAAATTGAAATATGTAGAACTGAGGGTTAGCACGCCCCTGATCAATACTAATTGACAGTGTTTCTGTTGGTCTCGGTCCAATTGCGAAACAAAGCAAGATGATGATTTAGAGATATCAAAAATTCGTTCATGCAGACAAAAATGAGCGATGAGTAATTTTAAATGATACAATCAATCGAACTCGTATTTGAATTTGTAGGAATCGGGCATATCGGATTTAGAAAATCGGTCGATCGCGAGCAAGCTGCAAGCTGCAATTTTGGCAAGCTGCAATTGTCGCCGCTTCCGCCCAAGTTCCAACTTTCTGCAAAGGAGAGCTGTTAGCATTAAATCCATGATCTATCGATGAGTACCTTTGTAAGTCGCTCTCCAATCATACGTTAATCTGACTGAAACGAACCAACTAATTCCATGGACCACTATCAGAAGGCACTAAAAACTGACATGCATGGGATACAACTCTGAACGAACACTAACTTTTCCGTGAAGAGCTGTTTTTATATAATCTATATTATAATCCTAAGTTTCAGTTTAAACTTGAAAAAAATAAACAATCTCGTTTATTCTACAAACTTGTTGCCGCCTCCAAATATCGTCCTGTAATTCTTCTACATTAATTATTTACTTATACCGGCATCTCACACCAATTCTCGGAGTCTCGGTATGGCTTATCATATTCGCCAACTCAATTCGCCTAAAAATTCATTATTTGTTTGAAAACTCGTTAAGAAGTTATTTCGCACTATAATTTTTTTTAGAAGAGATTTGATCGCATTTTAATCTTTAGTGAGCAATATTTTTGCAGCACAGTTTAAGCAAACAAGCTGCAGTTGCGAATTGCAGCGGAAAATCGACCATCGACAAGCGCCACCGGCATTGCGCATCATTAGTAGTGAGACATTTTTAAATTAAAATTTGAATCTTGGAATTCGAAAAGGGAAACAGTTACCATGATTATGCCAAAAATTTATAACAATCGAGTCACTTTCACCCGACTTATTATATTTCTAAAAATAGGCCCATTTTAGTTGCCGCACTATCATCAATAAGTGGGTGTTGGGAATGTTATTTTGAAGTGTATATTTGAAGATCTCCTGTGGCAAAACAATTTCCTCGAAGATCCGCTTTGAGAGCACAGGCCAAAATGTTGATGGAACCAAATCGGGGATGTAGGGCGGGAGAGTCCACTGGAATCCAGAAATTAAGATACGTTTAAGAACGCAGTATGCGGGCGTGCATTATCGTGATGAGAAAGAAAATGTTGGTCAGTGTCAGTCCTTTTTTAAAATTCGAATTGACGTTTTAAGCTTTCCGAGTGTCTCTCGGTAACGGTTTGCATTGATGCTAGTGTGTGGTTCCAGGAAATCCACCAATAAGACGCCTTTTGCATCCCAAAAAACATTTACCTTTTGAAATCACTGTCCGTTCACTAACTCTTAAGAGCCCGTACCGGAAATCGAACTATCCACAAATCTGCCGCTACTTGAAAACTTGCTACAATTGTGAAAAAGATAAAACTTTGTAGCTGTCGGGATTCGAACACCGGGTCTTTGACCCACGCGGTCAATGCTCTCGTCACTTTGCAATTGTCAATTCTAATTATTACACTCAAAGAGCTCGCCACTCTTGATCGTCTTTTGCCCGGGTGCCGTCCCAGAACTCGTCCTGTACTATTATTAAATTAAGACGTCCTATATGTTTCCAGTCAATATTATACGGTGTCAAATTTCAATTGAAGCCGTCGGAGACCGACTGCAGAACGAGTTAATGAAATGCCAAGAGGAGTTACAATGTAAGCCCGCAGGCCAGAATAGGAGCTCTTCTTCCAAGTTTCCGATGACGACGTTTCTTTTTTTAAATATATTTTTTTTAAAACTGGTTTTCAGACCGGAATCCTGCCCGTATTGGCTTGGCGCTCAAAATTACGACATCTATAAATACTGGTTAAAAGAACATATAATGGGAGGCATTATTTCAAACGACTACACATACAGCTGTGGTTAATAACAATACCAGCGTCGTCATTATGTAGGTTACACACAGCGTTAATTTTAACCAGCTTTCGTTGAACGAGGCGCCCGGTCTATTATACAGGTACATGTATATGACCAACCCCTCCACCCAACCTCTCAATCTATTGCTAACGCTGGCCCATTATAGGCACTGAACCCGCCAAACCAGAAATGTAAAAATCGGGAATGGTTAAAGAAAGCCATAACTTTTTAATAGCCGCGCATGCAGTAATGCGAGAGCTTGTAAATAATATCAGCTAATTTCGTGAGACCTACAGTTGAAATCAATGAGCTGATGGCATTTAGGCAACTACATGGGCCCTTGATGACAACACCCTCTGTCGTGATCTCGCGCTAGAAGGACGTCATACTTATTGCTCACGATCCTCAACTGGACTCCTGCACTCTAGATCCTTTAAACCCTCCTTGGTTCAAACATTCGGATATTAAATTTCGAACTTCTGGTAATAAAATTCTGTGACAAAATGAATGCATTGTGGACTGAAAGGAACAGTCTAGACAATTCTGTATTAAACATAGTGGAAAAGACACTCTCAGAAATGGTAAATTTAAGGGGTCGACAGGTAGTGGGTTCGAGCCCGTACGGGTTTCGTCCAGCAGAGACGATGAATCTTTGCCAATATAAAACATACTTTTAAAGAGTGCGAACGAGTATTATATTCTTAATTTTTAAATTATCGTGTTTCGATATTGTTTGGATTCGAACACAGGATCTCTAGTTTTCAGGATACCAAGAATTGACGCCTGCAGTCGTTCTCAGGAGCATTTTTAGCAGTGGACCACCTGTGCAGAGGGGGTGGATGTTAGTCGGATCTTCACCACCCCCACCCCTACACAATAAATATATGTACGTCTCAACCTTGTTATTATTGAGCGATAAAAACGAAATCGCAGTTATTAAACTGACCCGTCTTCGGCTATGTCGGCCGAATGCCGTCGAATACAAGACGAATTCGCCTATCTTCAATATAGACACGAAATATAAATGGGGGAAAATATCAGCCATTTATGTGATAATTATTTATTCAAAGGGGATACCGAATGGACTAAGTTACAAGACACGGCTGAATTATTACGGGTCGTCATTTGAGATTTTGCCGAGAGAAAACTTATCCAAGATGGCAATGGGAGCGGTAGAATTCAGGCTTCACATCTCCAAATTGGAAAACAAGTTTCGATAAATTCGTGGGTGTCCTAGAGCATAACTCAGATGCGAAAACAATATAAAAATTTATTTTGGGAAAACCAAACACATACGAGGAATTAATGTTATGATTGTGCCAATGGAGAAAAATATAGTATATTAAATAAAAAAGAGAGAAAGGCCCACTGGCTAAGACGTAATAAAAAATGCTTTCAGAACGAGCATGATTTTGGCGAAATAAACAGTGACTGCCGATATGAATAAAAATAAAACCGCAATCGATAAATAATATAACATGTCGATATGGACCAACAAAAAAATCACGAACAGCAACTGGCAAAACTCGATACTTTTATCCGACCCTGTGTAATGCTAAAATATTGGGGCACGTATAGAAAAAAATTTGAAAAAGATGCATTAGCCCCGGTACTTATTTTCCCCTCCTCCTCTCTCGTCTTTCGCTTTCCTTTATACCGTCCTAAATTAATTGAGAATGCGCGCAAGCTTACGATTTTTCTTTATTCATTTATTTTTTTCGTCAATTACTTTGAGAGCTTATACGGAGGGAAAATAGAAAAATCTCATTTCCAAATACACCCCACCCAATCCCTTACGTACTTTTCTTTCATCCATTTATTCAACTACATGTACACAGGCAAAGCTGCCCGTGCATGTGTATATAGACGCAGGAGAACAATTTTTTAGTGAGGCTCATGGGAGGAACACTTACTGTATAATATTGTCAAAATAAAACGCAGGATATACCCCCAAGACCCTATTTCTTCATCGGATTCCCGATGAAATTATTTCGCACGCAATAACATGTTTCGAAATTTCTCACAGATTAAACCAATGCTAAACGGATGCCTATAGAGCTCGTGCGGGTAGCGAATGTATCGCCACCTACACTCAAAAGTTATCTATAAATAAAAGGACGTGCACCAACGTTTTTGACCTGAAATCCCTCCAGATCGACTTTGGCAATTTTGCCTATCCTAGTTCAGACCTAGATATCAATCTATAACTCGTAATTTTACGATCTTTATAGTTTCAAATGATAGAGATCTTTATAGTACAGGCACAGGTCCAACGGTTTTAAACCCTTCCGAAGAAAAGTGCACGAAGGTCTTGGTCGGGATTGAACCTGGCCAAGAGCACCACACAACATTTCCTGAGGTAGCATCCGATTGTTTTCCGGTAAAAGTGTGGCGGAATTGTGCTGTGTTTTTGTTTGTTTTTTGGTGACGTTGAGCGTCCATCGTTAACTATGGTGTTACTCGTGGCGCCCCTAGTGGTGTACAGATCGTAACACCTCTGGTGATCGTTTTATGAAACCTAAGTTTTCGATGGCCACCTTCAGACATCCTTCGTCCAGGTCCTGTGCAGAGATCCACTGTCTCAGGATGATGTTTTGGGGTGGGGAAAGTCTTGGGGCATTAGTGGAGAAATCGCTAAGGAACGGCGCAGAAATCGAACATTTTGCGAGATGCGCGCGCGTTTCGTTAAATTTTATATTTCTAGTCGAGCGCGGGTTTGTTTCTTTTCTAGGACGCGATTCGATTGGTCCTGCGCGTGACGTATACGTGTCGGCTCGCGATTGGTCGGGAGGAAAAAATCTCGAAGGACGGGAAGGATATGCGAAAAAGCGCCCTTCGAAAATCATTTCTCTTTCATGCCAAATCCGTTGCTCGCAAAGGAAGCCCGGACATCAATAATCATGGAATTCATTTTAATGCCGGTTTTTGCGCGCGGCTGGCGTAATCTAACGCGCATGCGCAGAAGCGACGAATGTATGCTATTAGAGAGCACATCTCGTTTTACGTTCGGATTTACTTTTTGCAATTCGAAGTCAACGATTGATACGTTCACTCTGCCAAGCATTAAAAAAAAATTGAATAATTTTTTTAAATCGTGATTAACAATTGCTAAATCTATTAACTTGGTTGTCTTAAAACATACTGAACATCCAACGCCATGTTTTATTGAATAAAAATAAGATTTTGCATTCTGCTTTTTATGCAACGATAATGTCGAGGAATGAACTAGTCGAAAACATTTACAAGAATATTTATTATAAAGCACTAAATTAATTTGAATATCTAATAAATTATTGCCCTTTAAACTCCTTTTACAGACCATTTACAGAAATGTATGAACAATCCAGCAATATATGATGCACGTACATACAAAAGGTAAATGATTTAGTGGCTCATGGTTAAGCTAATTTGCAAACTCATATCTTTGGAAACTTAATTTATAAATAAAAATATCTATGGCAGAAAGGTATTCACAATACAGCAGCATAATCAAAGCTGACATACACGAAAAATAATTAATCAAACTCAAATATGTTATCCCACGAAGTGCTGCCTATATGTAATTATATTATTTCGTGTACCTCTAGCTACTTGAAGATGGCGCTGAATCGGCGAATGAAGTCTCCCATCAAATCAAATACGCCCGAGAGGATTTCCATTATAAAAAGATATTAATTTAATGTACGAATAAGGGCACTCCGGCATTAATTTAACGCGCACACATGCAGACGAGGCCCATTCCGAGTGTATACTACAACAATTTAGTAATTGTTCGTCTCCCAACGCACCCCACCTCAGTAAAAACAAGCACCACCGTTTATCTAATTATCGTTTAATTAGATTTTTTTTTTGCAATGACCTCTTCAGAAAAACATAACAAAATATTCAAATTTAGCTGATGATGAAAAACCAGATATTCAGATTTCGATGTACTACCTGTATTTAAATGTAGGAAAGGAAATTGTGTTTGCTGGCTTGCATTGAAACACGTAATGTATTTATTTCTGCGAAACAATTGTTAGATTTTCCAATATAATAAAACAATTAAATTTGTCATTGTTTTATTGTTGCATATTTGCGTGACGCCCAGAATTAATAAATAAGAGTTATTCCTTGTGAATTGGAAGAAGTAACCACCTCAAGTATATTTCGACAGTTAGTATATCAGATACAACCAGGACATGAAAAGGTTAGTTAAAATAATGAATAAAAAAATTAACAAAACAGAACGACTCGTAGCAGAGTTTGTATTGCGACTGACTGTGGCTCGGCGGTCTCGGGTTCGATTCCCGGCGCGGGCTCTATTATTCGATCCCGGGGTACTGGTGAAAATGTGCCCTCTCATAGTGCCTAAGCACCAAGAGGTGGACAAAAAATCCTCAAGTGTCCCAATTAGCAGATTTCGTCCTACAGTGAATTAAAAAAAATATAGTCATATTGGACTTTTGGTAACTGTTCGACGAGATGAACTAGTCTTTTCTACCACCAAGGTACTGTTTCTGGATTTCAAACAGGGACCAACCCGATATAGAAATAGTGGCCCAATACTTTGCAAATTAATTTTTCTATGAATTTATATCCAATTTCGTTGAGCCGGTTTTGAGGAAGGCGTACGCCGTTAGAACCTGTACGTGAATTAAAAACGCACAATCAGATACAAGTATATATGGCTCCGTACAGTAGAATGCCATAGGTCTGCATGTACCGAATACATGTATATGCATTATGCGCATAGCCCAAGTATACAGTACATATACACGTACTTTATGTATAGAGGGCACAAAACTTATTATGACTGAGCGCATTTTCGAACGACGTTTTTTTCTTCTCTCTCTCTCAATTTAGATAAGAGGCACATTCGAACGGGAACGGTCTTTCTCTTTGGCAACCGATGACAAAATTAAAAAGAATATGTAAATTCGGGAATATGGGGAATAACGCTTAGTGATTAGCAGCACACGCATATTTTCTATGGGGACCTGGTGGCTATGAAGAATTTAATATTTCCATTTTAATGTGACCCTTTTTCTATAGCAATCGATAACGAAAAAAATGCGGGCGTCTATAGATCTGATTCGCATGTATAAAATATTCCGATCGGGATAGAAGCGCGTATATGCCCAGGTATATAGGTTTATTGTGTGTTGTTGCTTTACAGGATGCGCATTATGCAAATGAGTACTCAATTTTTAATATTATGATTGATATCGCTAATTAGCAGATTGCGTTGTAGCTTACTTCTCAAAAAATAAAATGGAAGATGGCCGCTCGCAATTTAGAAATCAATTGACAAATATTTTAAATATTGAGAAGAAAAAAATGTCACCGTTTTGCATACGCAAATTATTAATTTTCAACTGTTTTGAATTAATTATCGGTCGAGAATGAGAATAGCTCTGCATTGTTATCTCGATTATCGATTATCTCGATTAGGCTCATTCAATTGGCCACATTTCCCCCCCTGGTGTCGTCAGACTTTCTACACAAAAACAAGTTAATATTTAAAAACATTTAAATCATTTTTAATATCAACTTGGAATTGCTACAGAGTATACCGACATGAGTTACTGAAAGGTGACTTCCGGTTGGGAGAATGCCTATAACCTACTCAAAGAATTCGGTACCCCATCGACCATCGACTGACCCGCTCCTGGCGGAGGTAGCAACATACCTAATTACTTCGGCTCCCGACTTCTCTCTCGCCATTAAAATAAGATTTATTATTGCATCGCGAAAAAGCAGAACATAACCAGGCATTGCCAAGTTACGAAACATACAGGAATCGCTGTAAATCATCCCAAGTCCCAAAAGCGAATTTTGTATCTTTTTTTTTTACGGCGTTTCGTTTGAAACGACCGGGCGGGAAGCGAAGGCATTTTGAGTGGTTTGCCAATTTTAATATCATGTGCAGGTATACCGAGCTCGTCTACGTATGAACACATTCGTGACGCATTGGGAATTGAATATTCCGGGAACAAGGTATTAAAATGTTGATGACTTTTACGGAGAGAAATGCAAGAGTGGAAATATAAATCATTCCAGAGGGGAACATGCCGACTCAGTCCCGAGCAAAAAAATTAAAATTGCAAAAATGAAATGGCAAATATTTTTATAAAACAACGTTAATCTTTGGAAATTCCACAGTTTTGAAATCAAAATTTCAGAAGGTCATCAAGCTTGTGTTGACGATTTTCTTTCAGTATGGTTTTGATGTTGTGGGAAAAAATTATTGTATCTTCAAAAAGTATTATTCCATTTATGCCGCAAAACTAAAAGGCATGTAACAGGCAAAAAAAGACTGATGTCTGTCTGATTCGTGCGCGAAGCTTCGTGGCTTTCCTTTCCACCTACACATTATAAGCTACATCCGATAATTAAATAATTTTTTTACGCACCCCTCGGTCCGGATCCGTGTCCCTGCAGGCTGCCGATCCAGAATCGCAAATCCTCCTGAGACATAAGTCTCTTGTCGTCAAAATTTGACGTGCACAAAAGTGAAAGTGCTGAAGCAGATACGAGTCAGATAATGGGAAACTAACACACATGGGTAATGGTAATTGGGAAGGGGGGGTTTAAGATGAGCAATCAACGGGAACATCCTTAACAAACATTTCTTAAAGTAAGGAAAATCGAAAAAAACTATTTTTGTTAATATTCAACGTCAGGCAGATTGTACCATTATAGAAAAGAACCGGTTACAAACGTCACTGACGCGAAGCTGTGAGCCCCCTCCTGGCTAAGGCAATATTTGAGGATTCAAACTTTGGAGGCTAAGGTGTTGAATCGCCGGCACCTCTGGTGTTCTTAAGATCAATAAACCGGGGCAAAAGTGCAGTAATTATGTTTGACATGTGGCATATACAAGCAGCACCTTAAATATATTTACATCGGGTGAAAAATAATACAATACTGTCATGGTTAATAACAATAAGGCATATGAATCGAGTGATGGCTACTACAGAGTATTTGACGTTTAAAAAAAAGATCCGTGACCGCGTTCTCACTTCTTTTGCCTTCCAACCCCCTTTTTCGATTTCCCTTTCTTTGTCAGTTTTCGGAATTGTGTAGTAGCAGAACCACCACAAATACAACTGATGTACTAGAGCATACTAGAGCTTCCCTGAAAACAATATTGCAAACAAGTCGAAATCTTAATTTTTTTCAAAATCTTTTTGGGTTTTGACAAAGGAATAAGGGCGATGTCTTTTAAAGTACGTTTCACAAAATTCAGTTTATTATTTTTATTTATAAAGTCTCGCCTGGTGATTTTGATTTTGAGTTTGAAAATGACGAATCATTTTTTTAAATATAGAAAATTATCTATAAAATATCAGATTTTTTAATAGAAATTTAATATTTAACAAAGAAAAGAATAATAGCCGTTGGTAGTATTAATTAAAGTGCTGGGAATTGCAGGACTACAACTATAACTCGGCAACGAAAATATTTTAAAAGTAAAAATTTAAAACATCTTCTCGAAGATAAATCAAGAATATGAAAATTTGAGGGCGAGTTCTTACGTCTTTGTGTTTCGCAAATTTTCATATTCTTAATTTATCTTCGAGAAGCTATTTTAAATTTTTACGTTTAAAATATTTTCGCAGCCGAATTATAATTGTAGTCCTGCAATTCCCAGCACTTTATTTAATGTTTAGGGATCATCAACGGGAAATCAAAAACGATTTGAGTTTTTCAAGAGCGACGTTGGCACATTGTTTCATCCAGTACCGTTTTGTCTACTTTGAAAAAAATAATCCTTTGGCTCACCCAAATTGTCATTGTCCATTAATGCGAGCCAGTGGATCTCGGGAGGATCGCGAATTTGACGCCAGCCGAGAAAGCATCTTTCACACGAGAAGGCTATCGATTGGCACGTGCCTCGTGCGACAACCCCCCTCTTTCACCCACCCCAACACGCACGCCCAGAGAGGGGGTAATGGCAAAAAAGTGGGGGGTAAATGGAGAACGGGCGACACGTAACGGTAGATCCAACTCGATTGGTCCGCAGAGGGGGTGTACGGACCTATGGGCGCCCGAGGATAAAAAAAATTACCACGCACGATAGGCCCTTTGCCCAATGGCCATTGCCATTTTTTCCATTGTAGGAGGAGTCGTTTTTTAGTTCCATTATAGAGGTGGGGGAGGATAATAATAGCAGCCACCCCATCCCCTTGGCAGCAGATCCCGCGTCATGTCCTTCCTCATCACAAAAAACGAGGGGTATATGCGTGAGGGGGGAAAGCCTGAAAGTGGGGGTGGATATATATATATATCGTAGGGGTGATAGATGTAGACGCAATTCTCGTTGATGAAATCTATTGTGCGAGGCTGCTGGATATACGTGCAGAAGAAATGGAAGATAGTAGAAGTGCACGACAAATATTGAACTGATCGGGTGATTGGATAAAAAATACGTATATACGTATACACCCGACTTGGGTTGCTCAAAATTGGATATAGCTGTGAGCCGTTGCATAGCAATAGTTAAATAGCTCGAATTACAAATGAAAGTGCTTTTGTGTTTTGCTTTTAACACGGACAGTGAAAACTGGTCGAATTCTATTTGGGACTATTTAAATGATTTTACTAGTTGGTGCTATTTGAGACTTGCTGTTTGACGCTCGATAGTAATTCGCACGGTAAACACCGGATAAAATATTGAAAGTAACATACAGGAGTGTATATACCTGGTGGACTTGAACTAAAAATAGAGATTGGGTTCTATCAGTAAAATAATAACTTACTGATTGGTGCAATCTTTCTGTTTTTTTTAATGTTTCGTCAATTTGCAAAAGCTTCTTTTTGACGTGGTGACGAATATACAAGAAAGTCAAGTATAAGATTCACAGAAAAGAAAGAAACTTAGCCATGTCAAAAGAATGTTTCACGTCGACAGTTTTCTTTTTGCGGTACATTTTGAACAGCACCGGTCAATAATGACTACAATAAATGCTGTTTGTAATCACGAAAAATGGTTCTATCAAAGTCTGGATTTGAATTCGAGATCTCACCAGGGTTATATTTGTCAGGGGGTCGGGAGGGGTGGGGGTTGCTCAACTGTCGATCCCCTGCTCTGGTCACGGCCACATGTGTTGCTGCCAATAGTTGAAAATCTAAGGATTTTATCCGTGCTTTGAATTGCCAGCTTCAACATTTTTGCTCAACGCGCCATTTCATATAATTAAAATTATATTTTTCATTTGTGTATAATTTCGGCGCATCAAATGATTACTAACTTTGCAGAGGTGCTCGTAACACTTCGCAGAAATACGGATTTTATGTTTATTGCTGAAGATATGCAAGTTGTATATTGACCATGTTACTGCTTATTAAGAAATTTTAAAAAACATAAATCATTTGATTTAAAACATAGGTTTAAAAAAAATTGTGGGCCGTGCAGTTTTAACTTTTCAATCTGATATAATTTCTCAATTACTTCAGAAACTACTGTCTAAATTAGCACTAGCAATTTATTTTACACAAAAAATATTAAGCGCAATGCTTGCTTCACTATTTTTGAACTATGCGCAATTTTTGTTTTTTTAAATGATATATTTTGTTCATTTGTGTGCAACTTTTGGCAGCTTTACACATAAATCATTTGATTTTAAAACGCAGGGGTTTCAATTGCGCTTCGCGCAGCTTTGCTTCTTCTATCTATTTTATATAATATCTCAAGAACCTATGCTTCATGAAATTAGTACACTCAATTTATTTTACACACAAATTATGAGATTTTCTAATTCAATTTTCATAACTTGCGCAATGCGTAATCTCACTTATGACTTTTATTTGTGTACAATTTCGGTTCATCATATAATCACTCACTGCATTTTTAGTATCGCAATTTCACTTTCATCATTTTGTGCTACATCTTTAACAAATTATGAGCACTTTCGGTGCATTAAATAATTTTAAGTAATAAAGGATGGCTCGTTCAGACCGAAAATAAAGCATTACTTTGATAAAACAGCAAACCCAAAATTGGAGGGGTGGGGTGGGCGAGCGCGCGCGAAAAAAAAATATGAATGGATACTTTTGGAACACTTTA
>JAQGBY010006039.1:0-13694 GCA_034698785.1 Mycogona germanica
TTGGACACGTCCTTCATCGGGGGCAAAACGTCATGCAGTGACGTATAACCTCTCGTCGACCGTTTGACCACTTGTGTAAAGAAATTGCAGATTTGCAAAAAAAACAAAACGAAAGAACTGACCCTAAAACTTTCGTCACTACTTAAGAAATTAAAATAAATAAATTGTGGTACCAAGTTTCTGGTCATATGTTATTATACAATCTCTGAACAGAGTTCGCCAATCGGTTGTCTGCTCCGTACACAAATCCACATCAAATATGAATTAATATTACACGTTAGGCAACTGAGAGACCGTTTAGGGAGCATGAATACTGCAAAATCCAGGAATATCTACAATAAAATCGATATGGGCTATTTGGGAAGAAGAACGGATGATTTGGTGCCATCGCAGAGGGATGCGGCTAAACTGAGTTTTTTTCTCCCGTCCTCTCCTTTCTTCGTTCTCTTTACGTTTCAAAAGAAGCTGACAGGTTCGAAGTGTGTTCGGTGAGTCTCAGATCGCATCGAACGGGTCATTTGTCACGGTCGATCCCAGTGCGGACCGATAATGAGTCCCTGTAGCATTGCAGCACCAACCGTGGATTCACCGGCCACACACACACACCCAGATTCGCGATCGCCAGAAATCCGAAATCCAGAACTGCCGAAATACATGCTGGGCGCAAGTTCTGACACTGAACAATTCGATTAATGGAAAATTGGTGTTTCTTATTTTCGATTATCCAATCGCAAATATAAGCCATAGTTGCTACCGTAAACAAAATTTGCGCTCGGACATCTGGGAAAGTGTTCAGGAAAATGATAACGGTGACGAAAAAATCTATTTTCCAACTTTTAGGTACAGAAGAACAGTATTTGGTTTTAGACTAAAAACTGCAGTACTTTATAAAAACTAATTCCAATGGTGTATTTGACAGTTCCTCTTTCAATACTTTGATTTATTTTTACCAACGAACAGCTTCATTATCATTATCCTGAAACTAAGACGTTAAAGTATTATTTTCAGGATGTTTCATTTCAGAGCATGTGTCTAAAGAAATACTCAATTTCTTCAACAAGTACAAATTTTTAACTAAAGTAAACTCTGTAAAAGCTTATGCAAAAAAAAACAAGTACAAATTAGTTGAACCTGATATGTGGGAGACTTGTAGAAGAACGGTGCCTTATAAACTTTTATGATCTAAGAGATGAATTTACGTCTAGACTTCAACCCCTTAAATGTATTTTCTGAACACGAGCTGTTTGGAGACAATAACAATTGCATTGGAAACGATCTATTTAAAAAAATGAATTATTGAAAAAAAATCGAATTCAATTTTTTTTCTCCGAAATTTGAGAAGTCTAAAGTTTACAGCTACAATTTATTGCACGCATTTCGCATTAACGCATTTCCCAAAGCCAGATTAATCAGCGATGCAAAATTAAGTCACAATTACGTCACAAAATTAAAGTTCAAACGATCATTTGTTGAACATTAATTCAGCAAATGATCATTCGAATCACATCAGTTAAACAGACCATTTTACAGAGTATATAATATTCAGACGTCAAGTTAAGACGTCTTATTCTTCTTATTTTTTAATCATATTATGACTTCCTTCGAATAACCTTAATCATTGTCCAGAATTGAAAAATTCTATGGTTATAATCGATAAACTGAGCACTTCAAAACAGTTCAACTAATTTATTTTGTTACCAATCAAACAGCAATCGAATGCGATTACCAACAACCATAATATGGTTGTTCTTTGCGTTTCTTCGTAGGAGAAATGGCACCTTTGTTCGTCCATTCGTGTAACCCCATTCCGTACACTCGTTCCGCAAAAAAGCCGAACCTCTCCGGTTACAACCAGTTAATGACGTAAGAGATTACGCGCGATCATTTGCCAGCGCATCGCAATGAGCGAGTGAATCTATCGTCAGTGCCGAAACAGCCCGACGATATAATTGACGCGCGCGCATGATCGACGATCCGACCCAGGTGTCAATAGATACACACACACCGGTCTATACTGAACCCTAATCACGCAAACAGGCTCACGTAGGTGGGATGGGGGATGGGGATGGGGGAAAGGGGTGAACTAAGCACAGAGCGGAGATTAGCGCCTACAGCGCCCGAACACGAGTGTACCGAGGTTGGCCAGCATCTCACGCGGCTTTGCCGGAGCGGTTGACCACATCCCGACCACGCGTTGGAGGTGAAGAGAGAGAGAGGAACCAGTCGATAGATTGTAGCCGAAAACCTGTCCCCTGGTTTACGCGATCAAATATTTAGCTGGGGGGGTGGCGGTGGTGCTGCTGGATGGGAGGGAGGGGTGCGCGTGAGATTCGAGTAGGGGATCGGGGAAATGGAGAGCGCCTGCACATTATCGTTCGAGCTCTCTCAATAATTCTCCGGGGGCCTCTAGCTTCGGTCAATGGCTAGTGGATTTTGTAGACTGGGAAGTGGATTCTTGATGAATAGAATGGAATTGGATTGGCATTCTTGAATAATCAATCGTAACAAAATCCTTAATTAAAATGGCGTATCTGGATGGACCTAAGTGAAACATTGTTGTTCGTACAATCAGGATTCCAAGAACATAACCACGTTTTTCTCCATCGAAATGTAATTTTGTTTAGGTCAAACACAAGCGTCTGTTTAAAAATTTCCAGTATGGTAAATTCGGGAATCGAAATAGGTCGCATGTGCTCGGTAGGCCCAAACAAAATGACATTTCCCTGGCCAGAACGAAACGGGAACATGGGCAATATGTAAATGGAATATTTAAGATTATGTGGGTAAGGGGTGCGTATCAAATTCAATAACATTAATTAATTATATCTGTCAAGTCAAGACATAAACTGCCATTTTAACTTGATTCTAAACTTGATTCTAACTTGAACTAAGACAGTACGCCCAATCTCAAGCCGGTTGTGACCGTGAAAAACAATATTTCAAATTTGATTTACTCGACACAGGAGACGCGATGTTCTTCTGCGGTTTCCAATGTAAATTTACCGAGATTGTTTTAAAAATCTCAAATTACAACTTGTCAACTCCACTGGTGACCTTAATGCGTTGAATTTTATTTTTGTTTAGACATTTATTTGACTCAAGACAAACTATACCGTCTGATGTCCAAATGCAATGCACATATATTTATCTAGTATATTTCAAAATGAGAACGCCTATGCCCCAAATCAGTTAGTTCGTTCCAATTATAGTAGACCTAAGTTTGGAGCCTTGATCTAAGTTTGGAAAACTAACGAAGGATAATAAACGGTAGGTCTTTTTCAGAACTATCGCCCATCGCCAGCGTTCTTAACGGTCTCCCCTCATAGTTACTTGCTATGGCAAGACTAAGGGGCGACCTTAAACCTCCTCTCAGTGTCTGAGAGGAGTGAAGACGGTTGTGTGTGGTTTTTGAAAGGAGGACACACACAGCCGTCACAGTTCCTTCCTTCCTTCCTTCCTTAAAGGCGAATTGGGATTTTCCAGATGAAGCGCCACCTGGTGGTTGCAACTGCAGTCTGTTTTAGCAAATGACAAAATGAGCGCCTCCTAGTCACAACACTTTCGATCCTCATTTGTGTCGTTCAGTGGTGGTATCAGGAGGATATTTGTCTCGCGTATTTGAAGCGACGAATGCCGCAAATTTGGGGAAGTGCGGACGCCGCTACTTAATAAATAGTTGATTAATCATTAATCGAAGAGTGAGAAAAGGTTATTAATGATGATAGCGAAATTCCTGCGGGATTCACCGCCACGGCGCTTCCGCGCGCGCCAAATTTAAGAGAAGATGGAGGGGGAGGGGGTAGGGGTGGAGTTGCAACGTTGTCGTCGCCTTTTTTGGAGCACGCCCGCCTCCTTCTTCACCCTATTATCCTTCCTCCTCCTCACTGCCACCCCTACGCTCAACTCCCAGCCCGAACTTTGTTGATGTGTCTGTCAAATCAAGTTGGTGGAGATTGGGCGCCGGTGGGAATAGGGCCCGCGCGCCACGCCGGTGCACAGTGCGCCTACGTTGGTTCCGTGGTGGCAGTAAACAAATGGAGACCCTCTCTCTCTCTTTTCACCCCTCCCTTTCCTCTTCATGTGGACCTCGGGGAATGATGGGGGTTGGGGGGGGGGGGTGAAATAGAAGATTAGACGAAAAACCTCATCGGTGCAAAACGTGTGGGATAACATATGGGATGCGCGCCCTGTGCGTGCGCTTTAAAGAAACGCACTGACCTCCACGGAACCAACAAGTTTAGGACTTTACTGAGTTGCAATCTGAAAGGATTGGCAAGATGGCCAATGACGTCGATCTTCTTGCGAGCGAATGGGGTTGCGATCACGATGACCATCGCACACTGCATAACCTGCATGGAACGCCCTGAAAAATACTATTCTTGCGAGTAGCAACTCAGTAATATCACAATATAACCGCTGTACGACCAGTCGTAGCGCAGTTGGTTAAGCGACGGACTGTGGTTCGGCGGTCCCGGGTTCGATTCCAGTCGCGGGCTCTCGATTATTCGATCCCGGGGTACTGGTGAAAATGTGCCTCTCACATAGTGCCTAAGCACTGAGAGGGGCACAGAATCTTCCGGTTGTGATATACACTTCAGTGAATTCAAAAAAAAAACTTCAACCCCCCCCCTCCTCCACGGGGCCTTACCAGGTTATCTTGTTTAAACAAGCCTTCAGTAGGGATCTTTAACGTGTACCTCATTTGGTACAGACACAGGGCTCACTGTTTTAATTAAATTCAGAAGAAAGTTGCAGCAAGTAGAGATTTATCTGGCATCAAAATGTCAGGAGATGCCGACCGCGAATTGAACCCGCCATCATGTGATCATTGGGTGTTATCCGATGCGCTAACCACTACACCACATGCCACCTCGCGTGGTATTACGTTAAACGTTTGCAATTGGATAAAATAACAATAGAGTTAACAATTGGATACTATATTTTAAAAAAATTGAAACTCAAACGTTACGAAAATGTATCATTAAGAGTCTATACTTAAATATTGATACAAGTAGAATTACTTCTTCTGATGATTGTTGGAAACTTAATGTAATCAAGATTAGAAGGCACAGGTGCAACCTTAATTGATGGTCTCACAGATTTCACCAATATCTCAAACAAATAAAAGCGTTCCAAGAATCTCCAATCATTATGGCTCCAAGAGTCAATTGTCATCCCGTAAACTGGACAGTAAAATAATATTTAAAGTTAATTAGAAATACAACTTGTCGCTCGGGAAAGATGAGATTAATTGTGACCAGAATAGCACACCAGTGACGTACGTGATCTCTGGACTTGGTCAAACACAATTGACAACGAGCCTAAAGGAAGCCCCAAAGATTGTTCTATATCCAACCGACAGACACATCTGGTGATAAATTGTTTTTCAGCCGATCCGAAGGGAGGGAACAATCCGTTGCCAGTAAATCACTACTCATCCCCCCTCCGATTTTCCCATCTCAAAGCCGGACGAATACTGACAAAAAATGCACTTTTCCAGGAAGCGTAACTCAAATTGACGTTATTCTGCCAATATCCATCCAAATAGTGCCGACGTGCAATTCCGGTAGTCGGTCCCTTTCTAAAAAATAATGTCATTCCACAAAAGTCAACCAAACAAATACATTTCAGAAGGGTGTAAAATTAAAAATCTAACAAGAAAAATTGCCTACATGGACTCCTACACAGCTGCATTATACAGTGTAACTGCCATTTGTCTGAATGCCAATATTAGAATATGAATTTATTTGTTATTTGTATGATGTATTTATATAAATTGCTTTCTTTATTCATAACATAAACGAACATCACTGCGCCGAGATTCACCTCGGAGGATGTTAAGATATCAAAAGATATAGCTCGGACAATTTGTAAGAATCCTTTATTTTATATAATTTACCGGAAACGGTGCAGTCAATTACGACGACAATCTTTGTTATTTCCCACCTTTTAACATGATCTTTAATTCATAATAAAATAAAATAAAGTATCTTTAATTTGATCATTTACCCGATTATTATACTGTGCTTAATTCAATTTTTACCAACACACCACCAAACCAAAAAGAAAATCCAAATTTTTAAATATTAAAAAAACGTTTTGAGGCTTCACTGCATGACGTTATTACAGAGAAACGCATGTGAAAAATCTGTTACTTAACATTTAACGTTTGTGTTTATCGCGTGTTATCGTGTAAACATAAAATAGCCGGTAAATTTAAACAATTAATTTTTTATTTCGTTGGTGGTTACTGTAAACCCAGGTAAAGCCGGGCACCCTTCTTGTGTTTTATAAAATTAATTGTAGGACAGAATGTGGGTTCTTTAAAATCAATTCCCCATTTAAAGGGTTAACACACGAGGCAGCAATGTAATCGACATGAAAGTGATGCTTCTCTAGCAAAACACGCTGGTTCCCCCGAAAATGGCAAATTGTAAAGCAACAGAGTGTTGTGTGATTACCCTACACGGGGCAGCAATGAAATTGGCACCACGGTAAATTGTAAAGCTACAGTGTTGTGTGATGGCCTTAACACACGAGGCAGCAATGTAATTGACATGAGTGCTGCTTCTCTAGCAAAACACGCTGGTTCCCCCGAAAATGGCAAATTGTAAAGCAACAGAGTGTTGTGTGATTGCCCTACACGGGGCAGCAATGTTCATTGGTGGTTACTGTAAACTCAAGCAAAGCCGGGCACCCTTCTTGTTATTTTATAATACAGGAGAAAGCAATTACTTTATTCTGGGATTCTTTGGTTATGTTATTCAACATTTTCATAAAAAAGACTAGGCTTTATATAAAGTACCCGTCTTCGTCCGGGATTTTGAAACAGGGATGTACAGAGAAGTGATGCCCGATATTTCATCGAATTGTCTTAAACTATCGATAGTTCACTAACTAAACTATCGTAAATAACTTCGATTTTCGTCAACCATAAGGTACACAATTGTATTTTCTTTATTGCATCATTATTAGCCACACTTCTTTTCCCCTCGACTATGCAATCTCATTCAGACCTCTCTCTTATCAGTCCCCCCAAACTGGTTGTAAATGGCGACATCTAACATTTGCATTTTCCGATATGTCTAGATATGCTCAGAGTGATTCCTCAATCGCCAACACCATAAACCTATAGTACCATTTTTGTTGATTGTATGTGTTTATGTTATATGGTTATATGTATGTTTGTTTGTTAAATCTCACGAATGCCAAAATAAAATAAAGAACTGAAATGAGCAGCGTTCACCGTAAAATTTGCGGCATTAGATACAGGATAAATATCATGTCGCATCGTTATCGATCGTTGAGCTATCGTAGAACGGGGGCTTCATTTTTATTAGAATATTCTACATAAAGATTGATGATTTTTCGCAACACTTTGGTGGTAGTTCCCCATTTATTTTTAAATCATTTATACTTATACCATTTCACAGTTGCGCAAACAATATACAGAGTATTTTTATTGGTTAGATGAAATGACAGTTTTCATTTCATAACAAAAAAAATAACTTTTGCATCAAGGGAACATTAGCGTCTCGACGTTCGTATCCAACAATTGTCTGGATCCATGATAGCCTAGACAATGTGCTATATATTTTCCGGATTATACGACATGTGTAAGAAAGTGCTTTCACACACAGCATATTCACTAGAAAAATCATTGTCTGTTATAACGACTTTGGTAATAAACGTGTCTAGCAGAATTTGGTGCCGGCAAATGCACGTATAAGTATGGCCGGGTCGAGACAGTCGGTTAGAACCCGACCCGAGTAGCACCCACGGCTATCGTATTTTTTTTAACATAAGTGAACCCGGCGTGGAACTAGCACGGTAAATCGGACCCAGCAGAGTGACCCGTCATAAAGTTCACATGTCCATAAATATGAAGAGGAGGAAAAAAACGAGAAACGCGCCACAGTTGAGTCTTGTATCTAAGACACCTCATGAGACCCAATCATATAAGAGGAGTTTTGGAATTTTTTTTCAAATTAGGAGTAAAGAAATGCCCAAAATTTGGGCGAACCCAGATTTGAAATGATTGACAAATGCTGTCTTTATCATCGCGCAAAACGAGCTCCCCAAGTGATGGACTCTTAAAAGTCCCCAAGTGCACATTTAAGGAGATGGGGTTTCAGGGGGATAAATAAAGGGGCGTTATAACGCCGGAGAGAGCGATATAAGGCGGCAGCCATGAACGGTTGGTGGGAATTGCGAATCGATGCTATGAATATTATCAGAAACGTTACAGTTAAAGTTTCCGCGGGGCAAAAGAAAAAGTTGCGACCGCCGCACGGCCGAGCCTCGATGACCGAGTCACGTTCGCCAGCAAGAAACGATTTCCGATGGCAGCGCCCCTATTTTCGAAACACTGCCGTTCCCAGGAACATATTGTCACCGCAACACCTTGAACCAACGCGGGTTCAATTTTTGGGTTAGAAAAATTACTACGTGAGTCGAAGTAAACCCGAGAGACCCGATCAGGTGCACGGTTAAAGATATTGTCCTAGGCAGCCTAGACCATGCACGGGAACCAGGTTGCCTACCCATAAGAGCGGAACCCCCACCTGACCCTAATAACAAACGTTAAAAAACAATTAAGCTACGACGGATCGTGCCTTTAAAAGTATTTTTTTAAACTGCAATATACTATGATATATCGATATATATCTATAATCGAGTGATGACTATTTTTTCCAATCAACTGTAGTAAACCGCACTACAAGCGTTCTGAACCCCTCATGGTACTTAGGCACTATGCGAAGGGCACGTCCAGTACCCCGGAATCGAAATTTTCGAAAACCCGCGCCGGGTATCGAACCCGGGACCGTCGAGCCAGTCAGTAAAGCTACAGGCAGCGCCTTAAAAAAACCACATACGAAAATTAGGTAAAAAGTCGACGATGGTATCAGCTTAAAAACACTATCCTGTGTTTCTTCTTTTATTATTTATTGCTTATGATGTAGCATAAAAACTTTGATTACCTTTTTCTTTCAAACTCATCAAAGAAATAAAAAAAAATGAGAAACTGAAAGCCTAATTTTGCGTTCATTTCTTTAAAAATCATAACTTTAATGCCTTATTTTTTAAGGAACTGGATGAACATATCGAAAACAACAGATCAACATATTGAAAAATTTCTTCTTAAGATTCATATTTTACAAAATAACCGGTTAAGTAAAATACAGTTCTATTTTAAATCTTTATTATACGAAATGCCGAATGTTTGGAGCTCCATATTCGACGGATGCGCTTCCCGGCCAAGAACTGGGATCGGTGCGTGCCTCGAATGGGGACTAACGTGATCCTAGCCTAGCACACACACACTCTCAGGCCGTGACAGTCGCGTCTATACACCCCCGACGTGCAGTAGTACACACACACACACACACATGGGGTATCGGCAACATAAAAAGCAGTCCGCAGAGGCCATTTTATTAATACGAATCTCGGCCGTCTCTCCGCGTAATCGAGTACGAACTGAAATCCCATGACGTCAACCTTATGGCAAGTCCTCGCTAATGGCTGGCGTCGTCGTCATTGGCACGTGTTGGCAAAAACAAAAGACAGAGGGCGCCCCGGTGACTTCCTAATTAGATGTGTGTGTGTGCGTATGTGCCCCATCAGTGTATAAATACGGAAATAAGCTTAATTACGTCTATTTCCTGCTCCTATTACACCGCTACTATTATTCTGGTTTGCCACCGTCTTTACATTTGACTTGTACCCGCATTTATGGGACTTCATGTCGGCTGTGGCTGTGTGTTAAACTGCGCGCATAACATTATAGTACATTAACACCCTCGGCTAGACCCTCGGTGTACAGTACTCGTTTTCGCAAACCCAACTACCTTTGAATAGCTAATCTTAACCTAACGCTACTGGCTAACCTATACATTATTTGACTGACAAATTAATATTTAAGCAGGAATAGTGTCCCAGAAATTACTTCAGTTCAATGTGTAGAATTCAAATAATTAACTGGAGGAACTCATTTTTGTGTTAGGTAGCCTGAATGTATGTGTCATACATTTTCATAGTTTCACTATTTAAAATGCCACTGTGATTCACAGAAATATTTACAAAATTGCATTAATTTCCGGTTGGCTGCTGAAAAACCACGCACGCCCCAAATTTGTAATCTTTTAGTCCGGTAGCAGATAAAAAATAAAACGGAAACTGCCGTTGGTGGGTTCGATAATGTATGTTCCGGTCAGGACGTGATTCTGAATTCCGTTCAATTGTAGCCGCCGGCAGGGCCAATTTATAGCCCACGAATACGTGTTTTCTGAAATTGGGCGTGATATATGGTACACGGCAGTTTGCACATAAGTATTGGACTTGTAGAACCTTGGGCGTCTTTTTTTTTTGTTACTCTCACTTCTATATTTGAATTTTATGCCGAAATAAGAAACGGTTAAAACGGAGCGACGCGATAGCGTTACTTCGGTAATAGCCATTGTGCTTCGAGCTACAATTCAATTCAAAATCGGATCTTGAATAATAAAGCAGTATTCGATAGCAACATGCACATGCAAGCGTAAATAATTTAAACCGTTGGTGAAACTGCCAATTCATAATCATTTACAAGTGTATCCGTTATTCATGAAAGATTTACGGTTTTAGCGTTTTTATCATATAAATTGGCACATGCAGGCGAATAAATAAAGATTTCAGTCAAACACAATAGCAAAGTGTTAATTTTAAATACAAACGGTCAATGAACTATGCCTAATAATTAAAATTCAAAATTTCAGCCAAAATGTCGGTAAATTGGAAAGCTTTTGTGCATTGCACGAATCCATATCAGGTTCCGGGTTCAATTCCCGACGTGGGCTCTCGATTATTCTATTCCAGGGATACTGGTGAAAACATATGTATCCAAACACAAAGATCCTGTAGATCCTGTAGTTACATAAAATCCTGTAGTGCATATTGCAGATATGTTTAATCTCGACGCCGGTAAATTGTGACCGTTCCTGACTCCGCTCATTTTACGTAAGTTAGAATATATCTTGTGAACTGTACGACAAACTACAAGGTATAATATACACTCGAAACAAACAATAATTCATACTAATTTATTTCGCATGTCTAGGACCCGGAAACAGCATATGTACTATTTGTAATATACGAGTATTTATTGCGCCCCATCATATATGCATGCACATTTTTATTGGAGAAAATATGCTACGAGGTCACGGTATCCATTCGGCAGGGTAAAAAGCTGTTCGAAATCGTTACTATAACATACACGAAATCGTTTCGGCATTTTAGGAATATCTCGTGTGTGTTTTCTCGTTGTCTCCCCGACCCACATAGGATGCACGGCGAAGATCCTCTCTGCCGTTACTGTGTGCCCAGAGCGCGCGCGCACAAGTAGATAAATGGTTATTTTCGTTCTAAAAGCAAGCGATATAAGAATTTTACGCTTTAACCTTAAAGTTCTAATAGACGTTTTGGCAAGGGACGCCGACGCGCACCCATTTGGAAGTCGGAGTTTAGGAACAAGCTATTCGTCAAAAGTAATTCCCAAAATGGGGCTACGCGCCCGCAGCGCGGCACTCAGCCTGGGGGTACCCTTGTCCCGACCACTCTCTCACTCTCTCTTCAGGTCCTTGTTGTGTGTGCGTGTGATGGAGACGAGGTGGGTAGGGGGGGGGCAGGAATAGAGAGTGTAAGTACAGGGTCTTCCACTTTAACGTTCTGAACCTAGGATTATACAGATATCAACGGTGACAATGGTTTTCTTACACGACCTCTACCCCACACGCGTTCGAATACTACTGAGACACAAGGATCCAAGTTGGGACCGCACATTAAGATCCACGAAAACTGGTCTAAAATGGATGAACAATTTCTTATTGAGCGGTTATCGGTTATGGAGAATTAACAAAAGATGCTTACAACATTTAAAATAAAAATAATAGTTTTAAAAGTGATGAATTAAGTGAATTCACATTTTTGTTCTTGTATGACCAAAGGCTTTGGTATCAGCTGCAATGTTCGAGCAACAGACATTTTCCTTTATTTGCGGCATCAGGGGGGCTCGATTTAAACCCCTTTCATTTAAAGTGTATAATCGTTTCGTACAACACTAACAAACAGCATACAATGATAATAAAATATTCATAATAAATTCATAATAAATTTATAATGAAATAGGGATTGTCTCCGGGACAGCACCGGACGAAAAAAGACGACCAGAGTCGGCGAGAAACTCTCAAATAAAATAATAGAAAACACTCTATTATTCGATAAGGATAACTGACGACAAAGGACGACGGCGATTCACACTTACCGATCTATTATTTTTTTGAGAGTTTCTCGCCGACTCTGGTAGTCTTTTTTTGTCCGGTGCTGTCCCGGAGACAACCCCTATTTCTTTATGAATTTATTATGAATTTATTATTAATATTTTATTATTATATTTCAAGTACGACTTTGTCTCTTATATACTTATATTGATTAAGCATTCAATGAGGTGACATTTTTTGCTTCGACGATATTTTCTCATCAACTTGAAACAGTGTTACTTCGATGCTATTACTGTCACCTGGAAGTGCCCCGGACTGAACATGGTGGACGCAGTGTCTCAGGAGGCGCATTTATTGCCCGAAATTCATAAAATCCGGCAGGGACAAGTCGCAGGTGACCCGCGCCAGCTACGCCTGGCGATGCCTCGCTTGGGTACGTAACCATAGCAACCACGACCATCTCCGCCACTCGACATACCTAATCAGCTAAAACAATACTCTGCCATAGAGAGAGAGAGAGAGGCAGCCTCGCTGTAAATAACTATCAATAACAAAAAAAAATATGGGTTGGACATAAAGAGCTGGGTTGAAGGGCCGACGAACTAGGGATGTGGTAGGGGTGTGTGTGTGTGTGGGGATAGAGTCACGGGTCGGATAAAAAAGCCACTCTTTACGCTTTGCTTGGCGTTTCACTAAAAGCTCAACCGCATACGAGGCTATAAATTATGATATAGTCACGGGGCAAGCGTACAGAAAAAAAATCGGAGTAGGTCTCTGTCGGTTTTGGTGGGTGGAATATTTGACCGGGCCTCGTGAGTTGAAACGTGGATGAGCGGCTCCAGTCGCCTTATACATCGCGACGGTATGACACCGTAAACAGTGATGGCTTCAATCAAGTCGTCGAAGATGACTTTAATATTGTTTCGCTTCGTTAAGGTGTTTTATTGTAGCGGAAGATAGAGAAAAGCTTATCGGTACCTTAACACCACCATTGGCTAGATACCCTGAATTTAAAAAATAACATGGTAACCCGAAAACACTGTTGAACACTCAAAATAACAATACAATGTTTAAGATATGTTCTATTTCTTACAGATTAAAATTTATGTGAGCGCAAAAGGCCAATAGACAAGGCGTCATTCTATTTAGGCAACAATACCACAAGATACCCGACACAAACATTCCCTAAAACATTCATACCCCTGATTTTTTTTTGCCTTAAATTAAAAAATAATCAATTTAATAAGATTAAAATCCTATATTATAAAACTAAGAATTGGATTTTCGTTTCCAGAGAATTTTTGCCAAACGGCTCAATGAAATCGTATAAAAAATGAACATACCGTAAGTACACCATCATAAATCGCTAGCGACGGAGCGACGGATCTCAATTTTCAATAAAACATAATAAAAATAGCTTTACAAAATTTTGGCTTTTGT
>JAQGBY010006040.1:0-13693 GCA_034698785.1 Mycogona germanica
CCCAAGTCAAGAGCCTGTTAGGATAGGACAACCACACCTTTGTCCTTAACTGGTCGTTTGACCCCCGCCATAGGCCCTTCTCTTGGGGGCTGCTTGCGGGTAATAATTGTAATTGTAAGCACCGAGAGGGTACAGAAACTCCTGTTGTGATATACACTACAGTGAATAACAAAAACAAAAAGTGTAGTAAGCCCCCCCCCTCTGGTTGGAGGACTGGTTCGTGGTGCGACAATATCCTGAGTTCGAATCCCGACATGTGCTCTCCTGTTTATTCTGTCCCTTGGGATACTAGCTATACTAGCTATGTTGCCTACCGTGGTTGCCCATCAGTGGGTACATTACAAGTGTTTATCGAATTACGAAGTAAATACTACTAAGCGTTGATTAATTGATTAATTTTCAATCGTACTTTGATCTCGTGTGAAGGGAATGGGTTATCTCCATGCAAGAGGAATCGTTCACAAAGATTTGAAGACTAAGAATATCTTCTTGGAGAACGGCAAGGTGGTTATCACTGATTTCGGTCTGTTTAGCGTTACCAAACTCTGCCGGGGAAACAGGTGAGTTCTTGACCCACTCTTCTTTCCTCTAACAAACCATTTAACTTTTTTCTTGTTCACTTGTTGAAGAAGTTGAATTACTGGCGTTTTGTTTGTCTGAACGAGAGATGTTTTGATTTGTGCGTTGTAGGGAAGGCGACTGGCTCACCATTCCACCTGGTTGGCTATGCTACCTGGCGCCAGAGATCGTGTGCCGGTTGCGGGCATCCAATGACTTTGACGAGAACGACAACATCCCCTTTACCAAAGCCTCCGACGTTTATGCTTTTGGGTGAGACACCAGTTATTTTCTTTTCCGGACGACTATTTAAAATGTCATTCTGTTGCGTCTTCTGTTGCATATGCGATTTTAGTCTTGGAAACACTATATTTTTTTCGTCATCGATTTATAGTTTATCTTCATATGTTCCTAGACTTTCCGAATCAGCTTTTTGAATGCAAAAATAGAATCGATCGAATTATTTCTTTTTTTTTTTAATTCACTGTAGGTCACAACAGGAGTTTCTGTACCCCTCTCGGTGCTTAGGCACTATTTGAGGGGCACATTTTTGCCAGTACCCCGGGATCGAATAATCGAGAGCCCATGCCGGGAATCTGAAGATTTTAATTGCTCCCTTGTGGTTTTTTCTATTTTACTAAATCGCCCTTTGAATGTGTTTATGCTATTGCAGGACCGTTTGGTACGAACTTCTGTGCGGCGAGTGGCCTTTCAAAGGTCAGCCACCAGAGGCCATAATCTGGCAAGTTGGAAAGGGAATGAAGCAGTCGCTAGCCAATCTTCAGACATCACGAGACGTCAAGGTCAGTTCCTCCCCATTGATTACACTTGAAAACACAGGTATCGTTTGATGAAAGGCAATCGCTCAAAGGCAAAATTGTCGATTATCGATTGGCCCTAACCAGCTTTTTCTTTCGCCCTGTCCCGCCCCGTCACTAACACTGATACTGCTCACCAAACAGGACATTCTGATGATCTGCTGGTCATGTCAGGGACTCGAGCGTCCAGAATTCAGCATCATCGTCAAACTGCTGGAGAAGTTGCCCAAGAAGCGGCTGGCCCGCAGTCCTTCGCACCCCATTCATCTGTCACGTTCGGCTGAATCAGTTTTCTGAATTTTGATCGTTCGTACGTCCAACTACCACTCACTCCCGCCATTTCCTTATCACCAGTCGAGAAAAACGCGTAACTGCTTCCCGTTTTAAATTATTGAGTCAAAATTGCTCATAGTGGCCAGCAGTACAAACGTGACTTGGCGTGAAGAGTAACAGCTCAACAATTTAATAAGGTAGCTACTTTTCTCCACATTTTGAAACGCATTCGAATAGAGTGGAAATGTTTTACTGCTCCTGTTCACACCAAGTCGCATTCGTGATTTTTTTTTAATATATATAATGCTATGCTGCTAATTTATTCCGAAAGAAATTTTAATTTTCACACATTTTATTACGCTATACCCAACTTTTCAAATCCTTTTCGAAAATATCTGAAGTCTATTTTAATGATTGAGGTTCAGATTGAAAACTTGATAGTGTTTTGTGTTTCACTTAAAATTTGAATGCGATTGTGTTAACAGGGTGTGCGCCATTTAAAATCTGCGGGCAAACTATTTCAACTCTCGATTACCATATTTATTTTTAAGTGTAAATTTAGTCAAGAAACGCATTTGCATTGTGTTATCTTTTCCAAAACAAGGAAAAAAAGTATTTATTATTTCATTGGCGCTTGAATTAACCATCCTCTCTTTTACAAACACCCACTCACCCCATCTGCGTGTCCCAACAATATTTATTTGGAGTTCATTTGGTCCATTTCTCCCATTTCTCGACCAGTGTCTCCTTACCACCATCCCATACACTCATCCCAAAGTCCCCGTGTGAACGTTGTGTGTGTGATGTTAATTTATTTTTTAGCTTGTAAATATTATGTAAAAAAAATCATTCACTTGGATTAACTGCTACATAATAATTATGCAAATAATTGACACCCATTACCTTTGTTTCATGTGTGTGTATATATACGAGGGCGCTATTTAAGAGATTTAACGATTCGACTTGTTTTTTCAGTTGTTCACATTTTCACGTTTGACTCGAAGAACCCCCTATCTACTATATTTTTTCTCTATCACATTCTATTATCACACCCACTTGATCCATCAATGACTATTATCTCGTCTTGCTCGGCTACCATAATCCCGCCTCTACTGATTAATCTGGTTCACATAATTCTTTTAACCGCACACATAATGATTTTTTTTTCTTCACCGGTTTAAAGAAAAAGTCGTTTATTGTGCGTGAATCGCATAGGGAGATCAAGTTCGTGTTCAGTTTTCGTGTGTATTGCTGTCGACAGTGGAGTGCGTTGTTTGGCTCTCAAATTGAATATTTTTGCGCGTTTCTGTGGAGCGAATTTCGCACCGAGACAATTAGATGATAGCAAACACGATCGATACAGATGGTTCTTTCATGTTTGTTGACCGATCTTTAAAAATCTATACCCTATGCAATTCCATTTCTCCACCACCTGTTGAGCTCGATGTGTTGGCCACGTTTCCTGACAATGACAGCGAAGTTTCCATTGTAGAAGTGTGCGTTGAAGCGCATGATGGTCAATGTTGGCCCACTCCTCCTGGCACAGTTTTCCATAGGTCATCCAAAGTAGTAGGTCGGCGGTGTCCGAGTGCCCGTTTTAACATCCCAAAAGTGCAGAAGTTCATGGGCGCTACATCCAGTGACTTGACTGGGATACAGCTGAAGGGAATTGCACGAATTTTTGTTTCACGTTCCAAATTCAACATGTATTTAAATGTGGAATACGAGATGGATGTGGAATGCCTTGTCCTGATGGATGAACACATTGATGGCCTCGTTGCCGTACATAATTTTTTTTTTTTAATTCACTGAAGTGACGGGTCACAACAGGAAGATTTTGTACCCCTCTCAGTGCTTAGGCACTTTGTGAGGGGCACGTTTTCACCAGTACCCCGGGCCAAAGCCCGCACCGGGAATCGAACCCGGGACCGCCGAACAACAGTCCGTCAGAAACCAACTGCGCCACGACGGGTAGTTGGTATTTCATGTCGATATAAATGTCGTTTTCCTGATAGTAGGCCGAGTTAATTTTCACCTTTGAGTCAATCCGTCTCAACGTCATCTTTTCGTTGTATGAGAAACCGGCCACCACCATGAATCCTCAAGAGAAACTTACTTTGGTTTCACAAACCCATCTGTAAAATGTCTTGTCACCATGTGGACGATAGTAGATTGCCCGAATTTTGTTGCAATCATCCACGCCTCATCCAGAGTAACAACATACTTCCACCGGTCACCAGTCAGGTAGTTCTCGTACAGCTTCTGGACATCCTTTCAGCAATGTAGCGTGGCATGAGCTTATGAAAACGGGCCTTGTCTCTCTTTTCAAGATGTAAATCTTTAGCTATGATGCGATTAACAGTTGCTGGTGACACTCCCACACATTTGGCAATCGTTCTTTGTGTTGCTGTGCCCCCCACCGCCCGCGTACAAAAAAAGCGGGTGGTGGACAAGGGGAAGTGCCTTGTCTCGGATGAGAATCCAGCAACACAAACAACGATTGCCAAACGTGTGGGAGTGTCGCAAGCAACTGTTAATAGCATCATAGCTAATGATTTACATCTTGAAAAGAGACACAAGGCCCGTGTTCATAAGCTCACGCCACATTGCTGAAATGATGACCAGCCGCCGGAAGCTGTATGAGGACTTCCTGGCTGGTGACCGGTGGAAGTACATTGTTATTCTGGATGAGGCGTGGGTCTACCTAAATGATTGCAACCAAATTCGTGCAATCCACTATCGTCCACATAGTGACAAGACATTTTCCAGATGGGTTCGTGAAACCTAAGAAAGTTTCTCATGAGGATACAACGGGGTGACGGATTGGCTCAAAGGTGAAAATTAACTCTGTCTTATATCAGGATAGCGTCCTGGTTGTGACATGACCCGTACCAGCTATGTACGGCAACCAGCGATGTGTTCATCCATCAGGACAAGGCATCCAGCCATACCTCGCGTTCCACAGTTGAATACATGTTGGAATTTGGATCATGAAAGGCAATTCGTGATGATGGATTCGTGCAAATTCCTTCAGCTGCATCCCAGCAAAGTCACCGGATGTCGCACCCATAGACTGTTGAAACCGGGCACTCGGACACCGCCGACCTACTACTTTGGATGACCTATGTAAAGTGTGGCAGGAGGAGTGCGCCAACATTGACCATCATGCGCTTCAACGCGCACTTCTACAGTGGAAACTTCGCTGCAGGTCGATTGTCAGGAAACGTGGCCAACACATCGAGCACAACAGGTGGTGAATTGGAATTTCATAGGGTATACAGCTTTTTCAAAATTGATCAGCAAACGTGAAACAACCCTCTGTATTTCATCCAAGTTTCATGCGCTTGATACTGGTTACTCTTGACTTCAGCAAATTACCTCTTAAATAAGCTTTGAGCTATTTTACGTGACTCAAATTTGTTGATGCGGTCAGTTATTGACATAATACTTGGTGCCATCAATGTTTGCACGGTGAAATGCTCAAGACGTGTCGCGTTCGAGGTGTGCATTTTCGATTCAAGTGCAAATCAATTAGGAGAGATTCAGCATTCTTTATGGTTTTAGTTTTTGTAAAGATTGTTATTGTACCCACCGTGGTGCTTTTGTGCTGCTTGTGGCGACACGCATATCGCTAGTACCCGGGGATCGAATCAACTAGAGTCCGTTCTGGCAATCGAACCTGGGACTGTCACACCTCAAGTCCAGTTGAACTATGACTGAGCGTATTAAGTTATAGGCGCGATAGGGTTGGCTGTCTAATCTCTGGTATGTGACAAAATATTATGCAATTGAGTCAAAAATAATTTGACTATCATCCACTATGAAAATTGAAAGTGCTTCACTGGAAAAACGTTACTACTTTATGCAAAATCTGCCGACAGTTTCACATGTTAACTACACACGAATTAAACGAGTGTGACGCAGCCTTGGATGCAACACCCCGTTCTATTTACTTTCGGGACAGTTGCGAGTGATCAGATTGGGCCACAATGTCGATCAGTTTTGAGCTAATTTCGACAGTTGAAACTTACCATATTAATTTTAATGGTATTCAAATCAGTATTTCAATGAACTGGCTGAACGACTGGACGACTGGGCTTGTCGTAGCCCAGTCGGTATTGCTACTGGCTGTGGCTCGGCGGTCCCGGGTCGATTCTCTGCGCGGGCTCTCGAAAATTTCGATCCCGGGGTACTGGTCGTTCCCCCTCGCAAAGTGCCTAAGCAACATGAGGGGTACAGAACGCCTGTAGTGCAGTTGACTACAGTTGATTGGAAACAAAAAAAATGTGCTTACACTTTCCATATTTGTGGATGTTCCACAAAAATAGTACATAAATCTAGTCAACCAATCGCCAACACAATCTGCCGTAACAGTTTCATGTAATCGGAAATGGTGAATTCGGGACAGCACCGAATGAAGACCCCTATTATTCACAATTACCAGTAATAGTAAAATATTATTATAAAAGCGAGTTCGCCACTCAGTTCGTCTTCTTCATTCGGTACTGTCCCAAATTCACCATTTCAGATTAATATCATCCAGACGTCCTAACAAATCTTTCTCAGTTTCATATAAAGTTGATGTCTGCTCTACATTACTACTAACTATATCACTGGTCATTATTTTTCCAAATATTTACAGTATCTCGCCTTCTAGCTAAACCGCAAAACAATCTTTAGTCCTTGCACCATCTCCGCTCTACTCAAAACCACTTTGCACATACATTCTAACTACAAATTCCTACCGTTTCGTTTTTTTGTTATCTGTTATTGATATATAAATTGTTAATTAATGTAATTAATTTAATTCAAATCCAATGTATAATAAATAAGTACCGTTTTAATTTACTCACAGGTCTATTGATTTCTATTCAATATACACAGTACAATAATGTTCTGTAATTGTTGCTTGATATTTATGGAAACAACGTACACATACACATAAGAATTAAAGCAGAAATCTTATGTAGTCGGTCCTAAAAAAAAACAGGTTATAGAAATGTGTTACTATCGTAGTATTTTGAAATTTAGTCACTACCTCTGGTCACTGTCTTCTAAAATCTTCAGACGAGAGTTCTTGTTCGGGGAAGTCTGCTGGGGCCTTTTTCGCATGCTGTGACCTGAGAATAGAAAGGTAAATATTGAAAGCAACTCACTAAAAAAATGATGTGGATCGTCGACAATTTGATGGTGTTTACCTGCGGATGAATCCAAAATGTCAAAGTTCAGTTCAGCAATTTCCTTTTGGACATATTTTCTTTTTCAGTCGCCTGCGCGAGACCAACGACGGGTGGCCTAAAACCAGTCCTGCAACAATTATTGCCACCATCGAATACTTTCCTAAATGGTCGCATTTATTGGATTCAAGAGTGGGTTTATATAAGAACATGTTATTCAGTTCATTCATAAACGTGTAACTCATCAGTGCTCCGGGAATTTAGGCGGTGCGATTGTAGAGTTTTATGCGGCCAATCTGGACGTTCTTGTCGCCGCCACTGCTTCATTTCTGGCGGGAGGGAGCGAAATCGAAAATGGGTTTGCAACTTTGTTTGCCAAGTGTTCAAATTGTAATTACTAGTAAAAATATGTACCAGTATTTTAAATCATTACTGATGTTTTTTAAAAATTTGAGAATATAATGAATGTCGATGTAAATTTGCTGTAGCCATATTTTTGTATTTAGATATTTTGCTTACAGAAAACTATTCTTTGCAGAAAAACACACTGTGCGTGTATTAAGTCTAACAAGATACATTAATCTAGTTAAATAATTTGAATCGATTGATGAACATTTAATATAAAGTGGTTGCTCTCCTTGCCCGCCTCCCTCTTCTTGGTTTTTCCCTCGTTGGTTCCGTTTCCTTGACCATTCCGAAAAGAGTCTCTGATGACGCTACGTTCGGAATCCCTGAAAAAGTGGATTCTCAGACCAAAGTAATGTTCGTTTTTAAATTAAACCACTCAATTTTAGGCATTTAATGTTCTCTCCAAACGCTTCATTACATTTTTTAATTATACAGGTGATGGATGGGCTGAAAGAGATCTTGGATTGGATTGGTGGCAGCTGTCGTGGAACAAAATGTGCCAAGTATTTTAAATTAAAACATCAGGTTTAAATACTAAATAGATTATAAAAATTAAACTAGAAAGCCGTGGGAACTGACGCTACAGATAAGATTGTGGATGTGGTAAATTTGTTAATGTGAATCGTCATCGTCTTATCTGCAGGGTCAGTTCCCACGGTTTTCTAGTTTAATTTTTTTAATTTAAAGATTAGTTTATGTTGGAAAACGTTGGTGTGCCGCTGCACACCCAGGCCAAGATGGCGCCCGGCTGGAAAACCAAACAAAAAACCGTAGGCCTAACTGACTCAGCTAATGCGAGCAAGAGACACGAGAAGACCGACAAAGAACGTTGTGAAAGATAGACTTTATTACACGTTGCGACGAGCAGTACATCTGCACTCGACGGTAACTCATGACTGAGTGCGGTGGACACAAAAGCAGCCGAGCTGACCTTTGTGTGGCGGGCGCACAGGCTGGCAACCTGTGCAGTGCACCACATGAGCCACCTAGTAGCTCCTGTGGTGCAAGTATGCATGGCGGCCCAGCGGGCCACACCGTGCATACCCACCATCTCGCTCACCTTGGGCGAGGTGGCGGTCCACTCACGGCGGGCGGGCGACTCCCCGGAGGTGCGATTCCTCGAACAGCTTACTATTATATTAGACTAGTCATTGCCAACTCTTGTTCGTCTCTTTTCATCCGGCCTGTCCTGGGGCACAACCCCCGTTTATTAAATTTTAGACGATCGCTAGTAATGACAAAACTAAATCTTTGAAATTAAAAATTCTGAATGGTATTATAAATATATGAATGAAAAAACATATCTACAGGGTGACCCAATAAAAAATATTTCACTAGAAATTTGATCATAACATTGCGAATCTTTAATATATTCCATTAAAATTTGGCACACATGTTGGCCTCGCGTACATGCAACTCCATGATTCGAATTCATAAGGTTCAAAGTGACGCTTTAAGTACAGGAGCAAAAATGCGATTTCTGGGTCTATTAAAAAAAGTGGTGGATTCAAATTTTATCTTTAAAATATCAATGTTCCTTTTAAAAATGAGAAATTCTTTTAGAAATTGCCTGGCACAAAAAAATTTCGTTTTACGTATAAACCAAATCGCATTTTTCGCGCTCTTGTACAGGGAGCGTCACTTTAAACCTTAAGATTTCGAATGATGATGTCACAGAGCCGCACATGGCGAGACCAATTCATAAAGACAGTAAAGACCAACATGTGTTGGAGGAATGCGTGTGTGTCGTGCTCGCTGCCGGGTCCGAGGGTCGACTCGGCAGTGAGCGTGTCGCCAGTTTGTTTGGCAGCGTGTACGCTTGGTTTGCCGTCTTGTCGTCTCGCTTGAATGGAGCGGGACGACGGGATGTGCATGGTGTGGCCGTGTGGGCCACCATGCACATCTACACCACAGGCTCGGATAAGGAGCCAGGTGGTCTGGCTCATTGCTCATTCTGTCGCCAGTCACTGTAGGATACAGTCCTTCTGTTTTTGTTCGCCACAGTGTCTGGAATAAAGTAGCTCCTTTTAATTTTAACTGCTATCATTTTGCCGATCTATTCTTTCAACTGCTAGTTTTCCAACAGGTTATGGGCCCTGCAGCCTGCTGCTGCAGTGTGTTAATTTAAATAGAACAATTAAATTGGATTATTTCTTGAACAATTAATTCAGTTTCTCCTGGATTATTGCATCACGGCGGTTTCGCGTGTTTTCTCCCAGATTGTTCTTTGTGTTCCACGTGGTTTCACATCGGATTTGCGTTCTGGTTTGGCTTCTCAGTTTTTGTGCTTGTGTTGGTCACTGTGAGTAAGGAGGAATGGCTGAAAAAGGTGACTATCAGAGTTCTGAGGTCTATGTTCCCCTCTTGAATTCTACCAATTACAAGCTGTGGAAAACCAAGATGGCAGCTCTACTAGATGAGCGTGGATTGTGGCAGGTAGCCACCCAACCCAAAGTGGATCCGGCTTCCAGGATTGGGATAGATTGAATCTTATGTATTGCTGGTCCGGAGATGTGTCGCCTCCCTGTGGCCGCTGAGGAACAGCTGGCCTTCACCATTTGGACATGCTTGAATGCTCTGTACGAGAGAGCCACCTGGAGCAGCTCCCTCACCTTGCGGCACCGGATGCATTCAATCCGGTTCGTTTCAGGGTTGTTGCATGATCATGTCAACCTCGTGTTAGACATGGTCAGGGAGCTGGCCAGCATTCATCAAGTTTTGATCAGCTATGAGGAGCAGGTGGTTGTGCTGTTGTCAAGTCTACCAGAGAGTTGGGATCCCCTCATCACAGCGCTGGAGTGTGGTGACGCTGACAAACTTTCTGCTTCGGCAGTCATCACCAAACTCGAAGATGAGTTCCAGTGCCGACAAGAGAGAGAGCCAAGCCTAGCCAGGGCCAACCGGCCATCGCCAAGAAGCCTGCAGCCGGGACATGGCTCTGCAGGCCAAGAAGAAGAGTGGATCCAAGTGCAAAGGAGGCGCTGGTGCTGCTCCTGCTGGCCAGGATATCTGCAGTCAGGTTGCCCTGATCTGCAGCCCACCTCTCCATCCGGCAGTGGATGCCACTGTCGCTCAGGAGAGCCACCCCACAGCAAAGCCAGCAACAGCAGCAGTCGAACCAAACCTCCAGCCATTTTGCATTTAAAGTGGCCAGGTTGGTGACCACCAAGGAGGTGGCTTACCACCGGCATTTGCCGGCTCTAGCTGTGGAGCCTCTTCATTGGACAGTTTATGTGGTATGTGGCCTAACCACTGGTGTATCGACTCTGGCGTCTCCAGCCACATAACACCAGACGTGCAATGGTTCCAGTACCTCAGCTCAGCTATATGGAATTCAGTGGTGCTGGCTGACCACACCCTGCTGGATGCCTCCGGTGAGGGGCAAGTGAACTTGACTTGTGCTCTCCCCAATGGTGACACCAGCCCCCTGGAACTGAACTGAGCCCTCCATGTATCCGAGATAGGGGTTGGCCTGCTCGCCATGCGCCAGATGATGGCTGCCGGCCTGGATGTTCTCTTTTGAGGGGACTCCTGCATTGTCTCAGCCTCGGATGGTTGCCTGGTGCTGCATGGGTGCAGCTCGGCCCCACCGACCTGTACTGGCTTGACAAGGGCCAGCCATACATGGTGTCTGGATCATGTTATCAGCAGCCGACTGCTCCTGTTGTGTCCCGGAGCAGCACCACACTGCCCATGTGGCCATTACCCTGCAACTGTGGCACCGTCGCTTTGGGCATTGGGATGCGGCCACCATCCAGTGGCTGGTGAAGGAGAGGTTGGCCACTGGACTTGGTCAGGTCTCCACTTCCGGTGCTGAACATGTTGTGCATGTGTGCATGGCAAGTTGGTGGCCCTCCCCTTCCCCATGCAGGCGACGCGGCCAGAAGACCCGGCCAGCTCATCCATGCCTATGTGTGTGGCCGATAAACCGGCCCATGCCGGGTGGGTACCGCTTCTTTGTCTCATTCGTGGATGACTTCTCGCACTTCACAGCTCAAGAGGAAGTCAGAGGTGGCTGCCGTGGTCAAGGAGTTCGTTGCTGCAGTGACAGCCAAGTTTAGACACATGTCGGCCGTCTTACATACAGACAATGAAACAGAGTTCACAGTCGACCACCTGCAGTGCTTCCTCTGTGCAGCAGGGGTGGAGCATCATGCTACGGTGGTCCACATGCCCCAGCAGAACAGTGTCTCTGAACGGAAGAACCGCTCCCTTACTGAGATGGGGTGGTGCATGCTGTTAGAAGCCATGAATGAGCCATTCATTTTTGCCAAAAAAATTCCAGATTCTCTTTTCAAAAGTGACATGTGGTAGACATATGCATCATGCGTAGATCCTGGGAAACTTAGGTCAATGTTTAGAAAGCGGAGATTTGCATCACAGACCTAGTAAAAAAAAAATAGGTTTTACCATGCAAGTTTTTTAATTTTTAAAATTCTATCCAACTATATGTACAATACTTACAACCATTGCATTAATTGCAAAGCAATGTTTATGACTGTTGTAGTCACCCTGATTGTAATCGACACTGTTGGAAGGAGCTGGAATTTTGACAATGGTTCTATAGCACCTATACAATAATAACACAAGAGTTAAATTGCTATTGCAGTGAGCATCAATGCAAGTGATGTTACCACTATCAACACATGGTTACATTTCAGTTGGTAAAATCATTATTAATTTTTTTTAATTACCTAAAATTCCAGGGAACTTGCTGATATTGTAATTGTAAAAATCTTCCTTTGTCGTCCTCTTTTTTGCTGGAGTGTCTGAGAATGACAGCTTAAATGCCAGACATCTAATTATTGAATTTGACACTCGGTAAATGACTTTGCTGACCTGACTGAGAACATGATAGGTGCCGGTCATTTGCAATGCAGTGGTACCTTAAGATACGAGTTTAATTTGTTCCATAACCTTGCTCGTTTGTCAATTTGCTTGTATCTCAAAGCAATTTTCCCCATTGAAATTAGTTGAAATGTCATTAATCCGTTCCAACCCCCAAAAGGCACCCCAGTTGTTATTGTTACATTTTTTTAATAAGAAAAATGTAGTTATAAATGACAAATATTGTATAAAAACATAATAAATGAGAATGTAAAGAAATAAACTGGTTTTATAAAGTGTATTTGTATTTTGGTCACTTGAATGCTACTTACACACAACTTAATGCTACTGAATGCTTAATTTTAGTCACTGCTTTTTGCCTTTTTTGATGGATTAAAAAAAACCCTTTCCAATGCACAGTAAACTAGTGGGTCATGTGCAGCCAGCCATTCCTCGTATCTCAAATTTTGCTTGTATTTCAAAGCAAAACTTCGCTAGCTCGACTGCTCGTATCTCAAATATCTCGTATGTTAGGGCACTCGTATCTTGAGGTACCACTGTACAATGTTGGTAGCTACCAGTTGCATAGAAACACAAGGCCACCTGCACCTGCTGTTCAACAAACATTGCCGTAGATTCATTGAGGTCTTTGACTGCAAGATCGCCTTCCAAAGAGGCGCAAACATTTTGACACACTGCTGGTGTCAGGCGAAACTTTTTTCAGAATGCTTTATTGTCTAGTTCATTAATGTTTGCCGCAGTTTTGAACATTTTTTGTCTTGGAAGCTGGTTCAGCAATTCCAAAAGCAGAAGTTCGGCCAAATTAAATGTCTAAAAAATCAAAAAAGATAACATTAAAATCAAATGTGTTTGTTAAGTGGGTTGCATCACTGAAGAAATCGTACGATATTTGTTAATAATGCAACTGGGGGAAATATTCTTGACCTTGTTATTTCTAATATTCCTGAAGCAATTATGTATGGTTCGCAGTAAATGACATTATATTTTTCAATTCAATGAACATTGATTATAAATTCGTTTCAAGATTGAAGAATGTAACAAATCATTTCTCTTGTGCTTTATGTCACGATCGGGGGCGCCACTGACCGCTAGGAGTGCTGGGAGATGACCAAAATGGCGGATTGAGCAGAGTGGAATAGGAACTAGAAAGGAGTCTAAATAACCAATTTTTAATAATTAGGAGGGGTCCAGCAAGGTATGTTGATTACGCTGGAATTAACATCTAAGGGTGGATCAAATATAAGTAGTGTAGAAGCGATTTAAATAACCAAAGATTTGAAAATGAAAGGGGAAGGTTAAAGTCTGATGATCTGCATGCAAAGTGTGTAGGACTAGTGTATTTAGACTAGCAAGAGTGTGGATCTTAATTCTATGTTATTTCATTTTTATCTGTTTTTCAGTAACATATACACCTTAACCTATCAACAAGATTAATTACTGCATGACCAATTATAGGTTGAAATAAGAACAAACTTTTATTTCGTAAATTTCTATATTCAGTTCAACTCAAAAAAATAATTTTGGATGGAGGTTCATGTTGGAGGATATTCACCTCCGAGTGATTTTGTGCTCGCTCGGTTGCCACTGGGTCCAAGGGTCGACTCAGTGGCA
>JAQGBY010006041.1:0-13692 GCA_034698785.1 Mycogona germanica
CTTCCGGCGGCTGGTCATCATTTCAGCAATGTGGCGTGGCATGAGCTTATGAAAACGGGCCTTGTGCCTCTTTTCAAAATGTAAATCTTTAGCAATGATGCGATTAACAGTTGCTGGTGACACTCCCACACGTTTAGCAATCGTTGTTTGTGTTGCTAGATTCTCACCGGAGACCAGGCGCTTCACCTTGTCTACCACTGCTTTTGTTGTATGCGGGCGAGGGTCAATTGGCGCTCGAATTTGACCCCATTGACATCGGAACTTCGCGATTTTCATTTTTCAATGACAAAACAATAAATCGTTGACTTGGAAACAGTCGTTCCTTTTTCTTTACACCTTTTAATTATCGCGGAGTAGCCAATTCTTTCATCGGAAAGTGCTTTTATGTAGCCCTCAAACCAACGATCTACTCTCGGCGCCATTTTGTTTTTTTAATGTTATTAAAAATTAAATTCAAAAACCAGAAGTGTCTATTTAGTTATGTGCAAAAAATCAAATCAATCAGAGCATGTGTTAACCTTACACAATCAAATATACCAGTAACAATCATATACGAAATAGACGAATCAAAACAAGCCTGAAATAGCCCACAACCCAAGGCGGAAGGTCTTAAGAAACAGCTACAAAGATACACGGTCCCAATCCAGGGTAACCTATCTGGATGCTTACCTGACCACCACTAGTGCTTTCCCCAAATTCATGTCGGCGCCAAAAACCGAAACGACCGAATCATCAAGCATAGAACACTCATAATACGAAAGGAATACATGTTGTCTATTACACATTAAAGCCTTTCCAAATTACAAACGTTATCTTAATGATATTAACCATATTTTATTTATTTTTGTAATGACTGCGCTATTTGCGCAAAATGTTATAACTATTACAGACTGTATTTTACTTTTGCGTTTATCGTGAAAACGTGTTCTAAAATAGCCGGTAAATTTAAACAATTACTTTTTTCCAAGGAGATGATGTAGACGCCGACGGTAGTAAATACAAAAATGGAGAGATTGAAGGACTGCAATCAGGATAACGGCGACAAGATTCGCGGAAAACGTAGTTTATTAACCGTGAAACAATTTTCAATATCAAAATGAGTGCCAACTTTTTATTTTTAAAATACACAACTTTGGTGCAGGAATAGTAAAAAATGTGAACTAAAAATGCTCACTAAGATGACATACAGATTAAAATTTTAAATGGCTAGCCAATTATGTTGAAAATGTAATTTGAGCTGAATTATGTGCCTGAATTTAAAATCTGACAAATTACGGTGCAATGCAGTTACAATAGCTTAATGTAGCCAGAGTCAACAAAAGATACCCAGACATCAATTGTAACCAGAATAAAAATGAAAGAAACTCAGTAGAGCTCGTGCCTATGATATTCGGCCTGGTAAATAGTTCCAATCTGGATGCAATGAGGATTCAAAGCACTCGACACAGACTACTTAGGCACTGGCAGAGTCTCAACGTGCAAGTAATAATTGTTATTAAATTAGTTTCACGGTTAATAAACTACGTTTTCCGCGAATCTTGTCGCCGTTATCCTGATTGCAGTCCTTCAATCTCTCCATTTTTGTAATTAATTTTTTATTTTATTGGTGATTACTGTAACCCAGGCAAAGCCGGGCACCCTTCTTGTAAATTATAAATTGAGGTTTTTTGACATTTTGTAATTTACGTGTTCGCGATAACACAAGATAAACGCATACGATATTCCAAATGTTGTTTATTTTTTTGACATTTTGAAAAACGTGCTATAATAACGTCATGTAGTGGGTGCCTCAACATGTTTTTTTAATAATTATTCATTTGACATTTATTATGTTAAATTGAAAAAGAATCATCTATTTGATTATTTTATGTTTTTTAATATTGTTTATTATTTTATTTTTATATTGAAAATATTATTCCGGTATGTATGTGGTATGGTGTGCTTGGTTGGATCTGTTATCTGGTTTGTTTGGTTGTCTGGTGAAATCGACGACGTCATGCTTTTGATGTGAAGATGCTATTTTTTAAGTTTGAAGCGAAAAGGAGATTATCTAACGGTTGTTTTATTATGTTATATAAAAAATCGAGATCTGAAATTCCGTCTCTAGCGAATTATGATGGTGTACTAACGGTATGTTAAATTTTATGCAATTTCATTGAGCCGTTCGAGAGTTAGTCTCCGGACAGGAAAATCAAAATCTCTGTTTTATGATATAGGATACCAGCAACGGTGCATTTACCATACTGTGTCCACCATACATGACATCGAACATCTTGTATAATATGCCATATTAATTCATTATTATACATTACTAAATTACACTTGATAAATCTGCAATATAAATGTACCCTGCACGCTTGGATTAAGAATGCACGTTTGACATATATGATTTTGGCAAAGAAAATGACCAAATCATGCTAGTTGCACATCCCAAACAAGCTTGTTCAACGCGTACTTAATTGAGCAGGGTGCGTTTATATGCTGAAAAAAAGTGGGCGTGACAAGATATTACTGTTCATTCTCGAATTAAAAATAGCCGGTGTGCTATAAATAGTGTAACGAGGGGTTTCTTGATGAGTTTGAACGACAGATCGGCAGACGGCGCTGTTGGTAAAATCCAGTTTAATCTGAAGCGTGCTTAACGATTTCGAATGTGCTCAAGAGGTTGCGTTGCACTTTTAAGAGCATTCGGGCACGTGATTTGAATTTGAAGATGACGCCTGCGATCTCGAAAACTCGCTTTTCCAAAATGTCCATGACAATTGAGATCTCTCAAGCAAGCTTAAAAGGTCACATATTTGTTTTTATTCATCCCTTGTTGCCGACCTCCCGATTGATGTCCAACAATCTCCACAATAATTGATTCACTTTACACTCGGCTTCTACACCTATTGAAATACAACAGTGGAAAATAAATCACATTGAAATCAATGGAAGTGCAAATTGGAAATTATTTCGAGGTAAATTCGTCGGAATCTTAATGTTCTACTCAATAGGAGAGATGACTATCACATGCATTTTCTCACGACCCACCAGCCGCTGCGCAGATCATCCGCGACCGTCGATCGACCGATTTTTCTAAAAACGAAACTTTCACTGTAAACAGAAATACAGAACTGGGATAATAATTTTGTTGACAGGACGCTGTCACCGTGTAAGCATGTCCTGGGCGTGTCACCACGACAGTGGGAGCGAAATAACGCTGGTAGCGAGCGATTCATAAACAGCTTTTGCCGGCACCGACTCGCATTAATTAAAGCTCATAACAAAACCGGCACCGCCACTTTCCCTCCACACGTCAAATATACACACGCTTCGCATGAAAGAGGGGTGGGGAGAACCTGACAGAATCTCCCATTGGGGAATAGGGCATTATATAAATGTTTGTTAACGAGGTTTACCGTTGATTGAACATCTTAACCCCTCCCCCAGGTAGGGGATCTGGAAATTTTGTCTAACCTAGGATGCCTAGGAAAGGGATCCTTAACGTTCCGATATATTGTACAGGTACGGGTCATTACTTCTATTCCGAAAGAAGGCATCTAAAGGAATTTCTCTCGACCGAAAAATTCAAAAGGTGTCAGCCGGAATCGAAACCGCGAGCACGGGGTTTTGAGGAAAACACGCTTTTTTTTGCCCACTCAACTGTAGTCAACCGCACTACAGGCGTACCCCTCTTGGTGCTTATGCACTATATGAATATGGTACTATAGGAATATTATAGCAACGGTTTAAAAAATAAATAAATTTTCAACAATGAAAACAATCAAACAAACTTCATTTCATCGAAATACAGAACCACTTTTGTTTTGTTTTGTTTGCATATGAAATATATTGAAAATAATTTTACGCATCACGTTGTATAAATATTTTAGAAGTCTATTCCATACACAGGATATGTGCCTAAGTTAAACAGGTAATAGTGTGTTCCTCAGCAGTCTAGTGGTTAAGGTCTTGGATTGGCAAAATGTTGGTATGGACGTTTGGGTTCAAATCCTGGTGGCGGAAGTTTTTATTATTTTATTTTTCATATTGTTATTTTTGACGTGCACCTCAGATATGTAAGATCCGGATTCGGTGAATCTGTCCTTCCTCTTCCTTCCCTCCCCCTCGAGACCAAGGCGCCCCCTGACGATCCTATAGTGAGTAGGGGTGGCGCTGGGGGTCATGAGCCGAGCCTTGGTCGCGGTCACTTCCCACAACTCAATTCTTAATGGTTGGTCGAATTTAAATTTTTGATCGAAGTGAACTTGTTGAAACGTGCCAAACAGAGATAACAATTCGGGATACTCCAATATGAGGATTACTGACGGACGAGAATTCCTTCTGCGATAGCAGATTAGTTTTAGTGACCACTTCTTAAAGTGATGACTGACGATCGTTCTGGTGTTGTACAGTGAAGTGCAAAAACGGACATCAACCAGCCCAACAAAATTGACCGATCGACGGGCTGCCGCAGATAATCAACTTCGGAAATTGATCGTGCAATGGGCCTAAAAAAGTGTTGTGAACAATCTAATCCGCCTGCTGAATTCGGACACGGGTGCTCGACTGATGGGAGGAATGGGTCGTGGAGGCTACTGAAGGGCGATGCGGTGAAAAATCTGCCTTTCCACGGTATTTCTACGGACGAGCAAATTCGCGGACCGATGGCAGTGAGCTCCTTCATAGAACGGGGTCAAAGGTGACGCGAAAAAGGACTGCACGAGGAAAATGTAACACCGAGTAAATAGTAAGAAGGGGGTCGCTCCCCGACTTTTCGATCGTTGGTTATTTGGACGATTTTAGTGGACACTAATTGGTTTGCGATCATTTTTTTTGTGGCATTGAAAAATGGAATGGTTAAAGTGTTGTTCGATTGTTTTGACCCGTTTAAAGGTTGCCTATATATAAGGAAGAGTCAATGGGAGTTTGTCTTTCTCTTAGAATTGTGTAGAGAATCAAAAGTGGGGGAAGACCAGAACTAGTCTGGTAAACCACTTAAAGATACGGAATGGGTTTCCGGTTTCAAAAATAAAATTAAAAAAATTCAGATTTCATTATTACTTTCTATAATATTTCTAAAGGATTATTATTAAAAAAATCATATACGATTACTATGCAATTACATATAAGATTTACATATATGATGAATCCCAGAAAACCTCAGCAAATGTTAAGATGTTACAAACCGATTACCTGTATAAATCGATATTCTGCACAGATCGCAGGTTCAGGGGTCCGAAGTTCTGTCTGGTTGGATTAAATTGTAAGATTAATTAAATTAAATTCACAATTGCGATTACTAAAGCCAATAAGTGTTTCCGGGGTTCGCTTCTATAACATCCAATCTTGTATCGTTACAATTTAAGAAACTGTGTATTTCGGAAACCAAACTGCTTCGGCACCATTCTGTCAAACTGCTGCCGTTTTTCTTAAAAGTTTCCTTTTTTAGTGAAGTAGAAAAAAATGCCTGAAAATTGCAGATTTGCGTATCAGATTGTCGTCTCGCCGTTTCCACGCAAAGCGGTTTTTAGAGAAACTAAAGAAGCAACCAGCAAAAAACTTCACTTCGATTGTAAGCTGTAGTGTTTTTTGTATGACCTATAATGTGCCCTGCCAGCGTAATCGTAATATGAAAAAGAAAAGATTTCTATAAAAAATTGTTATCTCGAAATGATTTTTTAAAAAATGACTCGCGACGCACTTTCTGGCTTTTGGCACAAAAACACTTTTTTTGTACGTTCGCAAATACGAAGGAGCGACTTATTTTTTACCAAGAAATGTGAAACACGTCAGATGCCACTAATCAGTTCGTTCAGCATATTCAAAACGCAATGTCCCGAATAAAATTACCCAACTAAATGAGAATAAAAGCAACAATTTTAGTAATTTTAGCAATTTTAGTAATAATTTGAGAATAAAATCATAGTGCCTAAGCGCCTTGATTGGTACAGAAAATCCTGTAGTGCAGTGACTGCAGTGAATTTTTAAAAAATCGTTCCTGTTTCACAAAAAAATGTAATACGGGCGTTCCATAATTCCTTTCTCAAAAATGCAACAGGGCGTTCCTGCGTTTCGCAGAAAAAAGTAACTCGTTCCCGGGAACTGGAACGTTCCTTTCCGCTCCTACCCAACACCGTTCATTGTAAATGACGGGCAAAAGATTTTTGCTCGATTTTTCTGATGATTTCTATCGGTTTGGAATCCGCAATATGGGCATTAAAGGCAATCACATTATGTCTTTTGTGTAAAATATTTACCGTAAAGTCACGCGGACAAGGCGCATGCCCAGATTCGGCGCATGCGCCCAATCTTCCTGCATTTCCTTCTCTACACCCCAGACACGGCGCCCCACCCAGATTCGGCGCAGACTGCCCAATGCGCCTTATGATTAAAAAAATAAATAACTAAAATAAAAACAGGCCGCGAAAATCTTTTCCCAAACCCGGTGCACCGTCCAGAATCGGCGCTCGGCCGAAAAACAGGCGATTTTAATCCGAGATGGCGCGCCGTGTCCGCGCGACTCTATGGTAAATTAAATTATTTAATTAATTAGTTAATTAAATAATATGTTGATTGTCAGAATGATTTATGACATTTCATAATTTGTCAACCGGATGTGACGTTGTATATGAAGCTGGAGTGAAACCCATTGAATGTGGTGGACAAAATGGTGAAGGAGCTTCAATGTACATCTGCATCATATTTTGGCGCCTATTTTCCTAGAGTGTGTAGACAGTGGAATGGCCTGACACAGCCTCAAATCCAGAGCTTTTTAAAATAAACCCATTTCTGTCCTCAACTGGTCTTTCGACCCCCGCCATAGGCCCCTCTCTTGGGGGCTGCCTGCGGGTAAAATTTGTAATTGTAATTGTAATTGTAAAAATGTAAATAATCCAGCAGTTTCATAAGCATTTCTGACTATGGCGTCCATCCTCTCGCTCGATGGTCAGTTGATCTATGGGGTGGCGGAGTAAATTAGTGTTCCAGTTTGGTCCAATACCCTGCAGCTTAGCCAACGCCATCAAGAGGTCTTAGTGGGTGCCTCTAATGGAGATGTGACGCCACAGTCTGTCATCTTGATTCTTGAGTGCGAACAATATTGCATTTACCATTGGGAATACATTCTGCAACTAGACAACATGTCCAGTGTAAATTGAAGATCGGGAGTTTGCAAATTGATTATCAGTGTGGATGGTGTGATTGTGGATTGGGAGTGCTCTGCTGGTCAACTTTTGGCCAGCATACCTGTTGGTTTCACTGACAATTTGCACACCATTTTTTTTAATTACTGAAGTGACTGATCACAACAGGAAGATTTTGTGCCCCTCTTAGTGCTTAGGCACTATGTGAGAGGCACATTTTCACCAGTACCCCGGGTTCGAATACTCGAGAGCCCGCCTCGAGAATCGAACCCGGGACCGCAGAACCACAGTCCATCGCTTAACCAACAACGACGCTACTTAGTTGGTTATTGCAAATATATTTGTTTATTATACTGGAATGACTAAAGACCCACATGGCCAACAGATTGTGAAATGCAAAGAGTGTTGGCAGATGGTAGCCTGACCGGCTGAGGGTCGCTGCCAATCATTAGAATGCCAGCAAAGGTTAAAAGGAGTGTTGACTGTCATATTACTCATGTTTTACAGCACTATTTAGATAAAAGAATTTCAAAATTGTATCCGTGTGAAGTTGAATAGAACACCTTGTGTCAGAACAGAGAGCCTCCAGCCACACATCAAGGAACACCACCAAATATCGAAGATGTTTGAAAATGCGAATCAGACCAAGAACCTTTCTAGCAACAAGGACAACCTGGTGAAATCACACAACATAAGTTCATTTTACCTTTCTGCATTTGGTTATTTCGATCAAACCATTTTTTATATTATTTTCAGGAGAGGTAGTAAACAGTCCAGGCAACATTTAACATATTTAATTTCCATCACCGAAAAACAAAACATCTATAATCAGAATTGGTGGATTCGGGACACAATCTAATGAAAAGACCAGTACCGCTTTTATAATATTATACTATTATTTAATTTGAACTGGTAATTGAGAAAAAATATAGAATTTCGAACAGACCTGAAGTTCTGATTAGAGAAATCGAAACATGTATTTTTCGCAATTACCAGTTCAAAATAAATAATAGTAAACTATTATTATAAAAGCGAGTACGCTACTCGGTTCAACTTTTCATTCGGTGCTGTTCCGAATCCATCAATTCTGATTATTATCACCCAGACGTCCAATAAATCTTTCTCATCAAAACAGCTATAGTTAAACAAAGCTATCTCATTTTTGCATACATTCTTAGTCTTCATATCATTCAAACTTCATATTAAGTTACCTTTATGACGTTGTAGTAATTGTAGTTCTTCTCAACTTCACTTGTGTATTTACAATTCAAATACACAACCACACATTGACCCATACTTGCGCCTTGGCTAACAAAATTGAAGGACGCATTCTTATATGCTTGAGAAATTATTGCACATCTAATCAACGACACATTTGAAATTAATTTTAAAATTTCTGTGCTATTTGCACAGATTTCTGGTGATGTTTTTATGAAACCCACGTTGGGTGACAAATTGCAGTTACACTCACAAAAAATACGAAGAATTATAAGCAGCTTATATTTAATCCAAACCCTGATTTTCAACATTCGAAATGTGAAATAGTTACGGCCAACTAACTAGCTTGAAACACAATTTGTTTATGATGATTTTAATTGGTTTCCTTGAATGTAGCCAATGATATTTTAATATGTCCACTATTATCATGTGATGGCAACTGCAAAGGTACACATATAAAGGTATATCATCAATAAAATATTAATTAAAACATTGGTTCAATTTTAATTGACATGACAAATGGCGCATTTTTCCAAGGTTGAAATTAATTTTTCACCAGCGAGCGACCTTCACAAATCTAGAAGGCTCTCAATGCTTGATTGCCATGGGAATTCTGAATACATCTGTCACAAGTATGCACATTCATTAATGAAAACATAAAAGAATATACAGTACGAGTACGAAGATATGGACTCAATTCAAATTCAACTTTTAAAAATATGAAAACGTTCATCAAATGGATTGATATTTAACACACATGCTGGCAAGACCTTCCTTTTTTAATTGTTCGTCATCATTCGAATTTTTAAATGTTCAATAATGTTTTTTTTTACCCAATCAACTGTAGTCAACCGCACTACAGACATTACGTACCCCTCATGGTGCTCAGGCATTATGCGAGGGGAGCATCCAGTACCCCGGGATGGAAATTTTCGAGAGCCCGCGCCGGGAATCGAACCCGGGACCGCCGATACACAGTTAGTCGTTAAACCAACTGGGCTTAGACGAGGCGTACGTTTTTTTTATATGTACGACTCGTCGTAACGCAGTTGGCTTATCGACTTACTGTGGTTCGGCGGTTCCGCGGGTTCGATTCCCGGCGCGGGTAGATCTAAATTATTCGATCCCGGAGTACCGGTGAAAATGTGCCCTTCACATAGTGTGTGTAAGCACCGAGGGGTACAGAAACTCTTGTTTTGATATACACTTCAGTGAATAATTTGAAAAATCAAAAAAATAATAATAATGGCGCTCACAAGAGCGTAACGCGATAGCTTAAAAGCATTAAAAAATCGCAATAGCATTAAAAAATGTAGTAGATTCAAAATTGCTCTTAAAATTTTACAGAAACTAATGAAATTTTACACACACATGAATACAAATATAATATAGGGGTTGTGCCCGGGATAACGACTCGGCGGTCGGCGAGACTGTCGCCGACTCTGTTCGTCTTTTTTCGTCCGGCGCTGTCCAGGGCACAACCCCCATATTATTATATTAATTTTCAAGGCGATCTTTCCTCATTTATATTGTTTTAAATTGAATACAAATGTTCAAAAAACCAGCTGTAACAGAGTTTGCACATAAAAACCACTTTAGATTCGCATTTTACAAAGTGTCGATCATTTAAGCATTTGCAGCAATAGGACGACAGCTAGATTTCACCGCTAGAAACGTTTTATGAGCTTAGCAACTACTGGTAGTATTCAGTATCCTCAACATTTCTACGATTATCGATCATAATTACAAATGAACTGACTAATCTGGTTTTATCACAAGGTAGAACCACCAGCAACTATGTTGTACAAAGTTCAAAATGTCATGCATAATGTAGTTCAAATAAATAATTCAGTAAATCATTCTATAATGACTTTACCAAGCGTAGAACCACCCATGAAATTCATTACAAAGCAAAATGCGAGCACCTTACAGTAAATCAGTATTCTAAATCTTTTGCAATACACCGTAATTGTGGTTTCACAAATTTCAAAATATGCATGGTTCCTCCCACATGCATGTGAACAATTGGGAAAATATCTGATTATCGCCACAGTCCCCATGAATATTGATGCATATGACCCACCGTTTCCCGAGTTTGATTATATCAATTTCAATGAAAGTGTTCAGTTGTATCACGCCACAAACGAACTAAAGTTTTGAAACCCTTCATTGAATCTGATTCTACGCACATGTTGTACAGCTGGAACTAAGTTTGAGAACTTTTCATCTCCAGCTTTGAATTTTCTGAAATCCCGCACTTGCGATGTGGTGACGTGCATTCCAGTTGATGATATTGTGATTATGTAATCAGACCCAATCACTAATTAAGATCTATAAGGCATGATAATTGAGTGATGGATATTACAGGAAGCGCCTTAAATAAGCTTATGCGAAAAGTCGACGATGCATTAGTTTATGTTTAAGCATTATAGAACAAACACGGGACAGAGTCGTAATTAAAGGCATAGTTAAACTGGCCAAACATACTTAACGAGGTGCGTTTAGACATTAAACGGAATCGGCACGTGCCGCTCGTTCGTGCTTCGTTTGACAAGAAATTGTTAGGCGCTCTCGAATGACAATTCGTCCATATCAATTGTGCTCAAGATTTTCAATTGTGCTTTAATAAGATTTTAGCACGTGATTAGTATAGCTCGCTTTAGACACGATCTCAAATGACAATTTGCTCGAACTCAAGCAACTTGAAGCATGCTTACAGTGTAACTAGGATATCAACGAGAAAGTTACGGGACCACGTGTTTGTCGCACTTGGCCTGTGCGCCATCTACCGGTTCTCCCTATTTTTCGGAATGGACCCTTTTCATTCCTTCCAGCCCCCTTTTTTCGATTACTTTTTGTCAATGTTCGGAATTGTGTATTAGCAGCACCACCACAAACACGACTTATGAGCATGAATGACATGAAACATTATTGCAAGCCTGTAGCTATGGTCTCGAAATCTTAATTTTTTCTAAAATAATTGGGTTTTCACAAAAGCCCTGTCTGTATTACGACTGACGATGGTGCGGGATATCGATTATTTCGATCCCGGGGTACTGGTGAAAATGTGCCCCTTGCATAGTGCCTAAGCACCAAGAGGGGTACAAAAACATCTGTAGTGCAGAGACTACTGTGATTAAAAAAATACAATTTATTATTTTTATTTATGGCGTCTCGGCAGATGGTCATCGATTTTCCACAAATTTGTTTCGTGTTTGTTATATTAAGATTCTAATTAAGATGCAGTTCACTTTGGTACATATCCCAGGTAAGTTTCAAACTTGACCGCTTGGCAGGTTTTGCCCGAGAGATAGCCGTTTAATATTTAAAATTACCTGGCTTCGCTCAAAAGTCCCTGTCATGTCAGCTAAATGTTTTCAAATATTTGAAAACACCGTTCCTCATGTTCATGGCAATGCCGTGATTATAGTTTATTTTATAGTTTTTTCAAACGCTTGACAATTAAAAATATAATCTGTTTAAAGCACAAAAGCATTTAATGTAGGATTTGCCGCTTATGCATAATATTTTACTTGCTGCAGTTGAAACTCTCTACTTACCGGAGAAATTGCACGAAAAACACCTCAAAAACGCCGGAACAAAACTCAAGAGTCAGCAGTTTTAAAAATAAAAAACTCCGTTTATTCCGCTCGCAAAACAATAACAATGGCGATACAAAAGAAAAAACTTTTCCGTCATGATGTGAGAGAAAATGCACTTCCATGTTCAGCATAGCGACAACACTGTGACGTCACTGGAGTCCCAGCGATGATGAACAACCCAAGCACTACCGCCATCCCCACTGGAGGCAGAACACTGCAACACTGGTGCCACGCCCCCTCGAAGGGGTCAAACCCTTCACTATCCCTTCTTGCCTGAAGAGGAGACCAACAACAAACTCAATACCCCAAAAAACCCACTGAGAACACCCATGGGATTTACAAGATCACATGACTTGCTAACAAACAATTCTAACTAACCAAACTATCGACACAGCGACTCAACAATGACTACGAGGTTAGGGAAATGATAAGTCAAACTTGGTGACTATCAGTTCATGCAACACATGAGGCAAAGGCTTTGTTAGAAGGTCAGCCAACATGTCCTCCGTGTATCAAAAGTCAAAGCTCCGAGTATGTCAACAGTGTATGCACTTCTCGGTCGCACAGATCACGCAGCTCATGGTGTTGCACATCAATGTACTTTGTGTGAGCAGTACTATGCTTTGAGTCCACTAACACAATAGATCTTTGATTATCTTCAAAAATAATGGCAGCTGCTCACTGCACCGCCTGTAGATTACTCAACAGCTGTCAAAGCCACAGTAGATCACAAGCCGTGAGGGAACCTAACCTAACCAACATATTCCACCTAGGTTGATGACATAACCACCATTGACTGCTTCCACATTGGCCAGGCCAAGGTGACCTGACAAAGACGAAAGATGAAACCTAAAGTGGACTTCCGATCTTTTTTTTATACTATTAATACGATATTTTATTCATTGAACAAACATCAAGGTACCGGTGATTCAACACCTCAGCCTTCCTTCTTGCAACATGACATAAACACAGTAACACATAATTAAACAGACACTGTACAATTTAGCTACAATAGTATATGACGTGACAAGTTATTGATGAGACAGAATATGACGTGACCACAGGAAATGACATAAAATAGTGAGGCATGTTTGAATCGTCAGTGCACAGGTTAGTGACGTAGAATAATACTTGACGGTGGAGCAGAACTGGCGGTGGGTCAACTTTATGTTGACCTTACCGGAATAAGACGCACATAATGACATATTGAAACACACTTGGATGGGGTTGCACGAGGGTTGCAGTTTGCAGCGTATCAATGTATCTCCTATCTCCAGTGGATTGAAAAGCTTTTGCACTCCTCAATGCGGGTGGTGCTATTATTGTGTATCTGATTCGAGTGAGCAAACAGTAAACATTCGAAAGCAAATGCGCATATGCACAAATGCGCTCTCCTCTCGCCAAAGTCTCATAATTGCCGACTACCAAGCAGATAGCTCTCCTCTCGCCAAAGTCTCATCCATCAAACTTTTTGGTGTCCTGCTTGACTCCCGCTGGTCCTGGGCCACTCACATTGCAAACATCACCAGCCGTGCTGATCGTACCATGCACTTCTCTTTCTCTGTCCTCCGCTCGGCTGATGGGTCCTGCCACCTGGCAGCCTATCAAACCCTCGTGCACCCCACCCTGGAATATGCCTCTGCAGTCTGGGATCCCCACCAACTCAATCTGGTCAGCCCTCTGGAAAGTGTACAGAGACGAGCTGTCAGACACATCCTGCGTGACTACAGTCATGACACATGCAT
>JAQGBY010006042.1:0-13692 GCA_034698785.1 Mycogona germanica
TGTTGATCTATTTTTTGAATTGTTGTATGACCTTATACTCCCTGGTGTTGAAATAAAATTAAAAAAAAAAAAAAAAATAATTTATACACTGCATACTAATCATTAATTCAATAATAAAATTACAATTTCGAAAAAAATAAAACTTGATAAAATGACAACAAATTCACAATTACAAAATGAAGCTATTTAAACTTTCTAAGATTTTTAAAAAATTGAACAACTTGTTTGATGGGAACGCTAATAGTTTTTCTTTTACAAAATCTAGTAAAATAAATAGAAAATTTGATATTTGTTGATTTTGTAGCAGAAGACGACATACTGTAACAGTTTATCAATATTTTGTAATAAAAAGTAGTAAAAGTACTAAAATAAAATTGATTTTTCAATTAAAACTAGGAACAGCTGGCCTCACTTTGATGCGCACATGTCCCAGAGAAACTAATCGAACTTTTGTCGATTGTGACTTTTGATCTATCTATCTAGCATTCTTGATCCTTAAGTCGACATCCGACTCGGCACGCTTCGGCACCATTTTATTATTGTGACTTTTGAGTCCAGTGAATTTCGAATCGACTGCTCACCTAAATTCGAGATCCAACTCGTCGTGACTCTGTTGATAGGCGACCGAGAAGGCGTCTTCCATGTAACGTCGTCCACCTTGATTGCAGTGTCCCGTCACCCGGATATTAACTCCGATGCTCGGAGCCATGATCCTGTTCAACGGCCAGCTCACGCTCGAACTGAAAACGAACAAGAATATTTTAAAATCGAACTTAGTTTCATCCTCCTCCGGTAGATGTTTAACTAGGCTAGGAGCTCTTGTTAGAACTTGCCGCGTCCGCGGTCTTTCACCCCAAAAAAGATAGGAGCGCTGAATGGGACTGCCACGATCCGTTGCCATTTTAAATAAGAATAATAATGGACCAATTAGATCTAAGCATCATGTCATTACCGTAATTAAAGCGATTTAAGCCAGGTAATTACAGGTTGGGATTGAGTTTCAATCCTCAGTCCTGGTTAACTACATGTACTAAAAAAAATTAAGAATTGAGATATTTCAAACTACAATCGTAATTCATTTCCTGTACAGAGGAGTGTCCCTTGTGACTGGAGTGATATGTAACCGATGTCAATAGCTTACGGATAAGATTTGGTTTGATGCGTCGTGAGTTGGAAACGTGACTCACAACAAACAAACCCGATTCGATGGACTCAGCTGACCCAGACTAGGCCTCGCGACAAGTGCGACCTTGTTTAGGTGTTACCAGGAGCGGGGAATGCGACCGTTATTCGAACAATTTTCACGGCTCGGCGAACAATTTGAGGGCATATTTCGGTCATTAACTAGTCGTAGGTGCGTGTGGCATGTCTATTTGATGCGATATGACAACATCTGATTAACAAATTTCGATATTTCGGAGTGGAAATGACAGGATGAAATCGCGACAGGTTCTCGTTCTTGGACACCACCAGTCACAAACACGGTAAACAAATGCCCTTTTTCACCGCGATTGGATCGGGAAAAATCGAATGTTGTTGCTACAACAATGACAATTAGGTCCTTGAGAATAAATTGAATGTTACTTACGATCGGATGTGACGCGAGGATCCAGACAAATGGGCGTTTTGCGAAAATAATCCAAAGGGCCTATCGCTCAAAAAATCGCAAACGACACGACATCTATGGCGGCGCGATTGGGCATGAAATGGGGACAACGGTGTCAACTCTCTAATTGCCTATTTATTCTAAATCCTACGAAAATAATAATTGGAAATATTCTCATTAACCAGCTAACGCAATAATTAATTAAAATGAAAGCATGAAAGGTGTTATTTATTGCATAACATGTAGATCGATATTTAAAATATTTTTTTATATAAATTATTTTCTATATTTCAATTTATGCAGACATAGCTAGATCAAGGTGGTGATGATGGTGAGCGATAGCATGGCAGTTGCTCCCAAAACGGTCGCCGGTGATTGGTCGGCTGCTGGGCGAATTTGCGCCCTAGTGGCTGGAACGACGGGTGGAGTCACGTGATCTCCATTCAAATCCAATTGGCCGTTGCTATGACGACTCGTTGTTATGCGACGGGAGCGCCGTGGTCGCGCCTGGCGGCTATTGCATTATTATTGGGAAATTTAAAAGTCCTTCGATGAGCAACGTCGACGTAACCTGGCGTTGATCGAGAACTAGACTTTAATTTTTTGTCAATTTTGTGCCAAATGGATTAGCTGCTTCTCGGACTCTTTCACAGACATACATCAAAGGAGACAAGAAAGATAAAAAAAAGGTAAGACAAGTGTATTGCTTCTGTGATTGCCTTCTGGAATCGGTAACATTTTTGTCAGTTCAGATCCGGTCACAGCATAGCGAAGGTTCCGGTTAGGCCTATTTATAAAATGTTGATTTATTTTTTTCTGCGGTTAGAAGGGTTACTAAATATTCGGGGGACACAAAATAATGAAGGACCTATTCAGAGGAAGAATATTTGATTCACACATCTATTCACCTTTACTTGGTTGCTGTGTTATTCGCGGGTTTAAAAAGGGTTAGGGCGAGACGTATCCGGTATTCCAGTGGTTCTAAAGTTTTGACACGTATCTCAATCAACCTCCACATAATATTTTATTGCCCTGGTTATGACACCTTGACGCCACATATGAATCAACTGGTTGCACTAAGCCGACTGATAAGGTGTCCGAAACCGTATCACACGCAACATGAAATCGCGTATCATTTCGGTAGCTGCTGATGACAACATCACTTGGATTTGGTTCGGGTACCCGAAATATATCCCTTACGTAATAAAGGTTTTATTGTTAGATCGATTGATCAAAATAGAATATTTGCGATGACACCTGCTTACGCGTTAGTCACAGCCGCAATTTATTTAATTTTATTGGATGAGATTTCTGGGTTTCGTAATAAAAGTCACCCTCGGCCTTTCCCTCCTCTCCCCGTAAGCAAAATATTTTGGCAACAGGCCCAAGGATATCTGGGACATTGTGATATTGTATGGAAATATGCACATTGATTGAGAGCACCTCTGAAAAATTTAATTCACTGCGCGACTCTGATTATTTTTAGACGATACAACGGCGCTCGTTTCAGCAATTCCTGATCGGATACCTCTTTGAAGTGCGGGTGGTGACGTCACAGTGAGTACAAAAGAGGGAAATAATATCTCATTCTATAAAGCAAAGTTGGACTTTTCAGTTTGTGATTAGGATAGCTCGCCAACGGCATAGCACAGGATCATGAAATGTGCACCGGATGTAGTGTTGAAAATTCTAAGTAACTTAATTCATATTTGTGTGTTGTTGCATTCATGATTTGATTTAGATATAATTATTGCCGCGCCGTGGCATTATGGCGATTTCCGTAAGTTTAGTGAAGTTTGGAACAGGCTAGCCACAGGCGGACAGCCCGCTGCCGGGATTTAAAGGTGGAGAGGGAAAGGAGATGACATTAGTTCCTGGGGGAGGATGTTCCAGTCGTTAATACTTCTAGGGAAGAAGGAGAATTTGGCGTATTTGATTTTGGCATAAATTGATTCGAGTTTGAGGGTGTGACCTCTTCCTTGTCTTTTGACCTGAGTAAAGAAGTTAATGAGGGCAAAGGCGGTGAGTTAAAATTCATTTTTTCCGCCCGGGATATACCCGGCTAATACCCGTACATCATTGCGCATTTTACCCCAGTTTCATGATCCCGGGTGAAGTCGAGTGTTTTGGACAAGTTCCAAAAACAAAAATGGCAGCAAACGTCGTTTAAATCGTTTTTCAAGTTTATTTTAAAATCAAATAAGTGTAACGCAGAGTCGAATCGGTGCATTGTGTGGTTGCCTGACCACACGGGGCAACAGTATCCAACTCGTCCGCCACCAGAGGACAGCACCTTCCAGATTCGATCTCTCCACTCTCTGCTTAGTTGATTCGAGACTTCTGTTCAATCTTGTACAATAAAACCGAGTCTGACCGGTGCACTGCGTGAGGTGCATCATATCATTGCCTCGTAACTCGGGTCAGCACCGAGCAGATATCTGATTACCTCCACTCCGCTACGTCGGTTCGAGACCTCTTTTCCTACTCGCCATCGGAGCGACGTCAGCAACTGCTCGACAGTCTCATTGGTGTGATCGTGGCACTATCCGCCGCCTATGAGATGTAATGATGGTTGGCGGATTGGCAGAGGTTACCCACTTCCGGTGTCCATGTCGTTTACGTGTGTACAACATGTATCCGATTTGTTATCGAACGATTACGCGTAACTCACATGTGTTATCGAGTTGTTCGGTTGGACGGCGAAGTCGCTCGATGCGGTAATTACTTGTTTTTCTCGTTTGCCACACACACCATCATTATGACGATCGGCTCTGCCAAATCGGTTCTCTCCAAACAATAGAGTTTGGCCGAGAGAACAAATTATAAAGGCGATGTAGCGATGTTTGGGGGTGGTAGTAGTTGCTAGTGATGATGGGGTGGCTGACTTGGCTAAGGGCAAGCTGTTTCTCTGCTGCTCTTCATCCATCTATTGAATAGCGGCGCATTGGTTTTCATGATTTTTGACCTTTCGTCACTCAATGACGTTTTCATTGAAACATTTATTGATTTTTTTAAAACCTTGATCTTTTTTTCTGACATGAAAACTGGCAATGTTGGTGTTCTACTATGAAACAAAGTTGGGATTCGAGAGCTCACCAACGGCGTAACGCAACGCCATGACATTTTCCTTGTATAAAGTGTCGCATAGGGATCTTCAACGTATGCCTGAGGTCAGCGCAACTGATTTCTGCTATTTCTGTTTTTGCGTTCATGAGATACGTCTATAGTGATGAAGAGAAATATCATGGAGTCTCTGGACCCAGGGACGAGTTACGAATGTGAGTATAGGGTTAGCTGTAGATTTGGAAGAAGTGACAGTGTCTTGGACATGCTGTCAAAAGTGGGTTGGAAGACACTGGAACTGGATAGGAGGGAGATCAGTTTAAGGTTGCTGCTCAGAATTCTGAAGGATTGTAATGTTGACATCGGGGACTCTGGATGTGGCCAGCTCCTAATAGAAGTAGAAGAAGGGGCCTCACTAGAATGGTGAACGAGCTTCAATGTACATCTGCGTCATGTTTAAACAGTGGAATGGCCTGACAGATCCTCAAATCCTGAGCCTTTTAAAATAAACCCATTTCTGTCCTCAACTGGTCTTTCGACCCCCCGCCATTGGCCCCTCTCCTGGGGGCTGCTTTCTGGCTAAAATTTGTAATTGTAATGATCCCGGGCGAAGTCTGGTCATTTGGTCGAGCAAAATGACATTTGGCATTTGCGTACAAAAATATCAGTCACTTTGAGACTGACCCTCGCGTTTCTAAGGCTTCCCTCCCCCTGTGGGTTTTTTCCTCCCCCGTCCCGGCCCCACCAAATTAAATTCGCATGCCGGCGCGAACTCGTCAGAATATTCTTCGCTCGACGATTGAGCAATCGTAATTTGGGATGATTGCCGGATTCGCGCGAGCGCTGCGAATGTATCTTGTCCGGTCGTGTGCGCATTGCGGCCACCCTCGACCCTCAACCAGCAGTAGTCGGTGAAAGTGCGCACCAGGAACGGAAGCGCCCCGAGTGGCCTACTACTTGCCTATCGCTCGAGCACTGTGTCCTCGATTAATCTAGTCTGTGGAATAGCTCTTACGATTCTTATCAATTCGCAGTCTTTATAATAGTTTTGGACTAACAAAGAATGGGTGAGTGTGTCTAATGATTAATATTGCTCTCACTAAGCAGATCTTATTTCATTTTGTGTGCGTTTTATTTTATTGTCCGTCGTGATTCGACTTCAACTGAATTCGGCGCAGTTTCGCGGTGTCTCTGGATTAACGTGCGAAGAAATTGGCGATCGACACGAAAGTTTTTGTGAACTAGACTGAGGACTATTTTCTTTTTAATTTGTTGCGCTCTCTCCGTATGTGTGTTTATAATTATTTTGAATTGGACTCTTGGACTTGCCGGACTTCTCTTCTGATCACGCATTCCATAATTTTGAAATGTTGAAGTGCTGTTCACGTATTTGCTATCTCGTTTTCTAAGCAAGTATTTTTAATTTTTTCAAATTCAAAATTTCAAATAGCGGCGGCCATTTTGTATACGAAAGGTGTGCAGACGACCACCGCTACACTGCGAGCATGCTTCAGCTTATTTCAGAGATTTGAATCGTGTTTGAGATTGGGTCAAATGGGCCTTAGAGATTTCAGGCGCTTTGCTGAAATACAGATCGCGTGGCCGAATGGTATGGATAGTCAAGCGCACCCCTCTCTAACACGTATTTGAAATTCACGAGCTCATTCAAGAGAGGGACGAATGGTCATTCGATTACGATCAGTCCTTTGACCCAGCACTGACGCAATCATTTTGTTCCAATGTCAAAACGCGCCCTCATCAACCGTGATTTTGCAAACTACGTAATGCCAGTGTAACCCTGAATATTGGAGGGAGCTACGGTGGCGCTCGTGGTGGCAGGATTCGCTATTGCTGTCACAAAAAATATCCAAAATGGCTGCCGCCGTGTCCGCGCTGTGTGCTGCACAGAATTTCGTTCCGTGCCGCGCCTCGTAAGTGTCGTCGTATTCCCTCGGCCCACTCGCCTCCTCCAGCAGCAGTGTCGCGTGTCGGAGCCGGACCGGATTAGTCCACCTATCTGCGCACGACCAGAAATTGGCTAGTTATGGGTGAGTTCCGAGTTGTCAAAAGTGCGCCGTTTCGCATGTATGGGACTTGGGGGCCAGAGAGGGCAATGGGGTTGGTTAGGGGGGGGGGGGACTCATAAGGGGAAATGGGAAACTCACTTGACTGAGGGGGCTGTTGAGGAGGGAGAGTTAATCCTTGGCCTTGTCTACCATCTCCTTACTGGCGACCTTTGGTGTCTTGCCAATAGTTATGTTGAGAAACAATTTCTTTCCAGCGCGATTCGCTCGTCTGTGAACCAATTCCGTATTAGTGGTCACGTGGTTCGAATTTAAATGTCCAGTGGGCCGACGTAGGCCTACTCTCTCGTTACGACTCTGTGTCACCTTTGCGGTTAAAGTTAAATCACCGGTGCACCCCCTTAACAAACATTCATTACTGCGGTTCCCAAACGTGTCCAAAAAAAAAAAAATATGTCTTCGATTCCAGCTGGAAGTTTTGGTTCTGGTCGCCGTGGTCAGTCAGTTGGGTTGGGACAGTAATGAGTACGAGCTTTGAATACTCCAGTATAATCATATTTGAATTTTGGCACGTTCTCGAGGAACGGCGCAGGAACCGTCATCGTGTGACTGATCAGTTTCTTGGCAGGACCTGTGACCATGTGGGTTTTTTTTTGTGTAAAATGGGGAAGTTTGGAAACGGAACTCATGTCCATTTTGTTTATGTTTTTGGCTCGCAGCTCGCCCATGATTGATGCTGAATTTGTATCGTTTGTTTATTCTCGTCGTTGTCTCCCGGACGGATTCCCGAGTGATAACGCCGGTCGTTCACCTCGGTCCTCGGCTTATCAAATTGGGATTGGTTACCAGAACGACAGCGATATCAACTGACTTCTTTTGACTCGGGCAGGCTCGAACTCGATGAGGACGATTCTATCATCTCATGTTGTTGCCCGAGTAGAATAATGAGTTATCGTCCTGCTTGAGGTTACTCTTCCGTCAGACTACGTCAGTAGCAATAAGGCATATGAATGGAGTGAGTCGACGATGAAATGTTTATGCCTAGGTGAACGAGCACGGGAATTCTCAAAAATTCAGTGTATTATTTTTTATGGAGCCTCGCCAACTCGCCGTCGATTTTACACGACTCTGTCCCGTAATCGTTCACTTATGCTTAGATAGACTAGGTCAGGTTAAGCTTGAGAAATGAACTCATCTTTTTTATCTTAACGGATTCTGCAGCAATGTTCCGAAATCCGTGACTAATTTCAAATTAAGTCTTCTTATTTCTTCTCTGGATTTCTTTTGCCAAACATATTTTTGATATGTTTTTTTACATGAATGAAATAGAAAAGATTTAAGGTTTTAAGAATTCTGTGTCTTGTTTAAAATTTAGTCATTATCCGCCAATTGCTTCAGCAATTTAATCGATAATAACTTTTTTCTTTCCCAGTTGAAGCGAAGCTCATAAGGTGGGGGGGAGGAAGGTGAAAGGGGGAGTGGCGTAATGGAGACCAGTGACTTGAGTGGTCCAGCGGCCACTCAACTTGATGCGTTCATCAGTTGCGTCGGACGAGCAGTTTTTCGATAGTTTTTCTAGAAATGTGATTTGGAGAGAGAAAGAGGCGTTTCGGGCGAGGTGGTGAAACTAATTTTTTGTTTGTTGATCCTGCCGGGGTAAACAGGAAGTGAGTTCTCTCGCTACAGCAGCGAGGCTGGCGGAGCGTGGCTGCAGCGTGTGTCCTAGCGTGTGTGTGTGTGCAGCCACAGCACTAATTTCTTGCGCTGGCTCAGCTCGTCTTGGCCCAGAGAGGAAGCGGTGCAGGAGGCGGAGGGTGATGAGGGAGGGGTGAGGGAGCTGGGAATGTCACTGCTCCGGATTGGTGTGTCGCCAAAAATGGCCTCTAGCGCTGCTGATCGGTCTCGTTGTTATGGCGAGCTCTCCTGTTAGTCTGCCACATGGACAGTCAGTAAGGAGGTGCCGCGATCATGAGTTCAAATCCCGGCCGAGAGAAATTTCTCCACGCTCGCCTTCTTCCTCGACAAGGCGAGTATCTAGCAGATGCTGACGTCACACCTATGGCGAGGAGGAAAAGTGATTCGCTCATAAACATGAGGGACATTTTCGCTCGTGTAGTCCTCTGGCTCGAGTCACAAATTAAAGCTGAGCACGCGTCAGCCTCGCCATCTAACGGATTTGCTAATTTTCACTTGGTGTGTCCTCCTTGTGGCGAGTGTCTCTTTTTTCTTTTTTTGCCGAATCTTCTTTGCGCCGAAATCTAGAGACTTCGGCGTTGGTTCATCCAATGCTGTCCAATCGACTAGGAATACCTTTTCGTTCCAGTTAGTAACTTTAAACTTAAGTCGAATCTTTCTTGAACCCTCGCGAGGTCGCGATTTTTGGATACTATATAGTACTTTTTTTCAGTTTGTTTTCAATCACAATTTTGCCCCTTTTCATTCCGCTCTCACGCTATATGTTTTGTCTTGTTGATTGCGTTCTCGACATTCTAAAGAGCGACACACTCCACTGTTTTGCTGAGTTCATCTTGTTTTTATGTGTTATGTTTGTGAAATATACGCTTCGGTGACTGCGTGGCCGCGCAAAAGTCGAAGATAGACACCCGGAAATGCACTCACTTTGTTTAATAATACCCTATTTACACTGTAAGCATAGTTTTATTTTCTCGTGAAATTTGAATTGCGGTTGAGACTGGGGGCCGTTAGCCTTAGAGATCGCATTCACTTTTCCGGAATACAGACAGTCTGTCCGATCTGTCGAAATTTGAACGCACTCCTCCATCGACATGAATATTTGAGATTGTGTGCATTATAAAAATGTTTTTGTTAAGGAGGTTCACCGGTGATTAAGCATCTTATAAATAACAGGCAGGCGACCTGACGAAGAACGAAAAATTGCAGAGGCACGAGCAGATTCGGATATATTTAAATAAAACACAAAGTTAGACACGTTGGTGTAACAAATATCTCTGAGAAAGAAGGCGTGTCAAGGAATTTCTCTCGAGATGGGTGCATTGGCGTTCGAGAACTAGTAGTGTACATGTCCTTGCACGGACTCTACGTTTTTGTTTCGATGACTACGCGCACCCTGATCAACCGTGATTGGGCAAAGTGGGAAAGTATGTTCGAACAGTGGAACACCTTCACACGATGTTTATAATTTTTCCATATTCGACTTGTGCTCGTGTTTGTGGCATTTTTAAGCCTTATTCTAAATAACTTTTCTGTTCGATTTACATTTTATTGAAACTTTGAACAAGTCAGGAATATTAAAACGCTGATTTCCTCCACTCAGCCTCGAGAGGATTTAATACTGCCAATTTCTTTTTCTTTTTTCTGGTGAAAGACCGTTCTTTCGAGTCAAGTTGTTCGGGTGTGACCGCTCATTTTTTTCTATATATGTGACGGCGGACCGAGACCGCAATTATTATTCACTTTTTATAATTCTCCGGCGACCTCCATTTAAATTTTTGCGTGGCAAGTGGCGAGCCGCGTTCCGCCTGACCAGCTGACCCGCCGGGGTGTGGGCTGGTGGGGGCGTCCAAACAACCATCTCCCTCGCCGGCACCTTCCAGGTATTGGCAATCGATGTTTGGGGAACGCGCCCGCGCCTTCACCGCTCACGCGGTTAGCGATCGAACGGAACGCTGGCGTGATGACGCGTGTCGGCGGAACGGTCCATTCGTTGGGGGACCGACGAAACAGAAGGGGTGTGCGGTGATTGTGTGGTGAGGCGATTCACCCCACCACCACCACCGCCGCGACCAAAACATCGGAGTACGTTTAATCGGTATTTAATCGGCGAAACGGATTAGAAGGATTAAGTCGGCCACCTAAAACGGAACCTGGTTGAGATGCGGTTGAGGTGAACGGTGGCGTTCGAAGTGATTTTTGCGATCTTGTCGAGTGTGACCACCGAGTGCGCACCATCAAACCTCTGCGAAGGCAGGTCTCGCCTCGGCTCAGAACGGTAAATTGGGTTAAACGAAGAAGAGATCGGTGATCGTTTTTTCTAGGGGTGGTGTCTGGGGTCAGTCTGACACGGATCGGCCTGGTTTCGAACCTGTTTAGTCGATTTATAACACGGTACCAGCTGGCCCAGTTGGCTCGCCTTGTATACATGAATGTTCAGATTCCGTCTCCAGGCTCCACCAATTTGGGTTTCAGGGTGTGTGTATCGATTAGATGATGGCGTAGATTCCGCCACGTCGATTGCTTCGTAATTGGGTCGTCCAACACCCACCATATTTTTTACGTTACAGTAATTCTGTAACTGTTTTTTCGAATGTGGTTGGTGACCAGGTCGCAACTGGGGAACCTCGGTCTAGTTGGCAGGAATATTGTGCGGGAGGTTGGAGGTTATTTGTTGAAGCAGCTGGCTTGTGGCCTGGTCTACTTTTAATAAACTTCTATGTGGCGTTCCCAATTGGTTTCGTATTTCGAATTCCAGGGGAAAGTGACTGGTTTTTCAGGATGACTGATTTGCTGGTTCGTTGGACGTATTTGGAATTCTGACCTGTATAACTGTAAATGTGACTGTTTATTATTTATTTTGTAGGTGGAGCGGTTGTTCCTCCCCCGTTGCTGTTGTGGTTGTGCGCGCCGCCGTTGACCACCGGCGGCCATGAAGAGTATCCGGCCCCGGAGTAAGGCCGCCCAGCCGGTAGGCGCTGCCGCACCGCCGTCCGTCTCTGCCGGAGCAGCGTCCGGCAGATCGGTCGCCGTCCCGCCGCCTGCGGCCACCGTCACCACCAGCCACTTGACCGGCGGCGCCCGTCCCAAGATCCCCAGGGCCAATCCGTCCACGCCCCACCCAGTGGGAATCGCGTACAGGACGACCGTCGACAGGCCAGGTGCAAGCAGGTAAGACATTCTCTCACCTGAGTGAGAAGAAAAGGCTGATTTTTGACACGCGAGTGTGAAGGTTATGCGCCTACTAAGTGCATTGGAATATCAGTTATCCGTTAAACGTTAAATTGTTTACGACATTGTTATCCTTCATTCAAAGTTATAAAAATTGTGAAGATCATCTTATCAGGTGCATCTTATTTAAAAATTGAATGTTTTTGGCCATAATTCGCCCTCGTTTGACCTGTAGTTTGAATGCATGATTTTAAGAACAATTTTTGGTGCAAATTTGTTGAGCCAGCTTTAATAAACGAGATTTTTTGCCCTCTGTCAATTCTCGTCTATTTGTTTCCGGTGACAGACCCGATTCGGCCATCATCAAACCGTCTGGCACATCGGTGAAGAGGAAGCTATCTACCTCGACTCGACTCAAGCCCGGGACCCCGTTCGGAACAGTGACCCCCAAACGAGAGAGACCCGATCCGGAAGCTCGCTCCGTCTCCAGGGAGCCAAAAATACCAGTCAAATCTCGGTTAGTTTTTAGGCGGTTAAAACCTTCTACCTTCTACGGGATGGTACAATTAATAGTAAAAATGTTGGAATTTAAAGTTCAGCTTGAAATTGCTCCTCTCAGCCAAATGGCCTGTGGCTGACAGCAGTGTGCTAAATTGCCTTCCTATTTCAAAATAAAACTAATTTAATACATACCGGTTTTCAGTTTTTTTCAAAAAGAAAATCCAACATTGATCGTCGTTTTTGGGTTTGCTTAGTTGTAATGCCATGGAGTTTTGTGTCCACCTAAATCTAATACTACCGAACCTTTGCTCCTTCCGTTTGTTTTGCCCGCAGGAAGATCTGGGGCTGCGCCATGCCACGCGCAGCCAGCAAGGACAGCGTGTCGTCGTCCGGCAGCCGCGAAAACGTGCCTCCGGGCGGCGGTCCAGCCGTCGGTCAACTGCAGAAGGAAAAACACGTGCTGGAGCGTCGGGTGAGCGAACTGTCACGCAGTGCCGACGCCAAACAGGCGGAGGTGGCCACCCTGCGCAGCGAGATTGGCAAATTGCGCGAACAGAATCGTGCCAAGAGCGAAACGGTGCTGCTGGAAGTGGAATCTCTGCACGCCGAGAACAAACTACTGAAGGATCGACTGGAGGAGCTGGGTGCCGCACTCAGCCAGGGGGCGCCACTTAGCGATTCTGAGAAGGAGTTCCTCCTTCAGAAGAAATGCAACTCGGCGCCGCCCTCCATTTCGGGCGCTTCTAATGTTAGTTATAATAATTATTATTTTTTTTAAATTACATATACTACAGGATATTATTTAGTGACTACCACTATACTGATTCGACTGTGTGTTCAATTCGCAGATCATGAGCTACTTGGCTTCCAAGAATGAGCTGGATGCGGATGACTACTGCGGCATGGAACGCGCCCTCTCCGACCGAGGCTCGCTGGAGTGGGACAAGCAGAGCAGCAGCAGCGTGAGCGAGATGTCTGTCGCCTGTCTGCAGGATCGCATCATGCAAATGGAGGAGACCCACTACAGCACCAGCGAGGAGTTGCAGGCCACTCTGCAGGTTCGCTCACAACCAATAGACAAAGCATTTTGTCTTGTTTCAATTGCGATTGTGCTTGGCCTGTTTTTTGAGTGCGTCCACATTTTTTGTTTTAAAATTCGATTGGTGGTTAATTTATTTCACACAGGAGCTAAGCGACTTGCAGGATCAACTGATGGAGGTTCAGAACGAGAACGAGCGTCTGGCTGACGAGAAGGCAGCGCTGCTGGAGTCGCTGTACGGCAAGGTGCGCCAGCTGGAGGAGAGCCGGCTACAGGCGGACGCACTCAAGCAGTTGCTGCTCCGACGACATGAGGACGATCAGTGCCGAGAGGATCGAGAGACCGCGGAAGAGGAGGCTCTAGCTGGCGCAGAGGACGACTCTGGTTCAGGTGCCGCTGAAGCTCTGACGCCTGTCGAGCTTGAACACAGGCTCCTTGAGCTGCTCAAGGTGGGAATTTGCTGCCCTTGTGGACAAGTGTGCATCGAGTTTGGATTATTATTAGATGTAGCAATCGTTAAAATCCAGAATCCCATGTTTCACAACATTTTGGCAGCAACCAATACTCCTTGTTTTTATAACCAGTTGCTTTTTGTC